>CAUYQU010049563.1:0-11380 GCA_963574635.1 Cheracebus regulus
GTGGGGGCCCAGTTGTGGCCCCAACTCTTGGTCGTGGGAAAATGAGATCAACAACCACATAAAAAAAAAAAAAAAAAAAAAAGGAAGAATAACAATATCTCCTTTTTTCATAGGATTCTTATGAGGGTTAAATTCATGAAATATTTACAAAACAGTTGAAAACACAGTGTGACAGATTATAAATACTGTGTGTTTGAGAAATACAAATAAATCCCCCACCTTGTCAACAAATACCTGTCAAGCTCCTAGAGTTTGCCTAATACTCTTACCAGTATTATCCTGTTAGATCTTTTCAGTAACCTCTGGGTCAGGATTAATATTATCCCACTTATAGATGAGGAAGCTGAGGCTAAAAGAGATCAATGATCTGTATCAAACCTGGCAGCTGGTGAGCCAGTGAGTGGTAGATAATCCAGGCCTCTTGACTTTAACTTCCAGTTTCTTTTCACTAAGCAACAGATATCCTGAATGTTTGTAGCTGGATACATGGATTAGGTTTTCTCTTCCTTTGTATTGGCTCCACAGCCATCCTTCACCTTTTCCACCTGCCCCCGCCAGGGAAGATTTCTCTCTCCTAGGAACCAGTCCAAACCCGCAGTTCTCAAAGTGTGGTCCTGGACCCATACCATCAACATCATCTGGGAATTTGTTAGAAATGCAGATTCTTGGGCCTTGTTTCAGCAAGAAGTGCTGAGAGAGTTCAGGAGGATGGGGTGGGCTAGAGGAAGGTTTTGGAACAGGGGAGGCTCGGCCTGGGCCTTGAGTGGCAGGTAGAGGAGAGAACCCTGAAGAAGTGGGATGTGCACCACCTGATCACAGAAGCTCTGGCTGCCAAAGTGAGGTTCTAGGTAGGGAAGGGGGAGACGAGAGCTGAGCTGAGCCATTTGTGTGTCCTTTGATTTCTGTTGGACACTGTGCCCTGTTAGGCGGTCTGTCCTTGAATATCTGGAAGGAGGCTTTGTAGAAATTTCTCTCCCAAGATAAACCCCAAAGACCCTCCCCTGTAGGGTCAGAGCATCGCCAGAGCTGGGGATGGCCTCCTCCTAACCCCATACTCTTTGGATTTGCTCCCAAAGTGGCAGCCTCCAGCCCTGAATGACTATGAGGAACTCCAGTCTCATTCCCACCAAACCCAGATTAATAAAGTATGGGGGTTTTGCAAGGAGAACTCCCATAGAGGGACAATTGCGGCCTTCTCCTCCCCACTTCTACCCTGGGGCCTGAGCCAAGGTCAGCAAAGGCACCCATGTGACCAGAGGCCCTGCCCAGCTTGGGGCTTCCTCCTCCTCGTACATCTTGTTTGTACATGTGAGGCTGAGACTCCAGGCTGGGAAGAGTCCAGGGTGAGCCGGCCAGGGGCTCAGGGCTGGAAAAGAGCTAGCAGCATCCCAGCTCCCTGTGACCTGCCCGGGGCTACCACTAGGAGGCTAATGAAAAAGGAAGATGCAGGCCAGGGCTTGGGCCAGCAGGAGACAGCAAGGGGACAATGTGAGGCAGGAGGGAGGTGGCCCTCAGGCAGGAACAGACAATGTCCCCATATGGGAAGCAGACGGAGCCGCCCCGCCCCCCTTGGTCCGGGGGCCTCTGCTGCAGCAGGCAGTCCTCGCAGCCAAACACCGGGTCCGTTTGTACCCAGGAAGATAAGCCTGCTGAGCTGCGGCTGGGAAAGGAGCAGAAGGAGGGTAAGCTCAGCTCACCAAGGTCCCCACGAAGGAGTCTGGCAGGACGACATGGAGCCATGCGTGCACCCCAACAGCACTCATGCATGTACCCACAGTAAGATTGCTTTCTGCTTTCTCTAAATCTTTTAAAATTACACCATAATATATACTCAAAGTAAAAGACTGCAACAATACAGAGAAGTATGCAGAGTAAAATGTGAAAATTACCTTATCGTCACAACCCTACCAACTCCCTTTTTCAGAGGCAATTACTTGTCATACCTGCCTTCAAGAGAAGGCTGCTTTCTAACGTAAGACCACAGTGGATCTGTCACCAGTCACAGGCGGCTCCACTCTCCAGGCAATGCCAGGCTTTCCTGGGAGCAGAGCACTGTGGAGGGGCGACTAGGATGGCACAGAGGTTCACACAGCCTCCCCTGCCTGTGACTCAGCTGGGAGACGTCTGCCTAGTGATCCCAGGGTTTTTTTGTTTTTTTGTTTGTTTGTTTTTTGTTTTTTTTTTTTTGAGACAGAATCTTGCCTGCCACCCAGGCTGGAGTGCAGTGGCGCAATCTTGGCTCACTGCAATCTCTGCCTCCCAGATTCAAGTGATTTTCTGTCTCAGCCTCCTGAGTAGCTGGGATTATAGGCATGTGCCACCATGCCCGGCTAGTTTTTCTATTTTTAGTAGAGACAGGGTTTCACCATGTTGGTCAGGCTGGTCTCGAACTCTTGACCTTGTGATCTGCCTGCCTCAGCCTCCCAAAGTGCTGAGATTATAGGCAGAGCCACCTCGCCTTGCCCAGGTTTTAAACAATCTATCAAGACTTCATTTCTACCCAAGGTGATCACCTCCTGAAAATTTTTAAAATCTTCTCTCTTTACCTATTCATGCTAAGCCCCATTTTTAGTTTCATAAGTTTTTCCTCTGTCTTTAAAATTTGGGTCAGCTTGTTTGCTATTTCTCATAAATTATTTTTGCTAGTGATCAAAAGGTATGAATAGAATGTTTATTTTGTTTTATTATTTTTTATTTTTTGAGATGGAGTCTCTCTCTGTTACCCAGGCTGGAGTGCAGTAGTGTGACCTCAGCTCACTGCAACCTCCGTCTCAAGGGCTCAAGTCATTCTTGTGCCTCAGCCTCTCCAGCAGCTGAAACTACAGGCATGTGCCACCATGCCCGCCTAATTTTTGTATTTTTAGTAGAGGTGGGGTTTTGCCATGTTGGCCAGGCTGGTCTCGAACTCCTGACCTCAAGTGATCTGCCTACCTCAGCCTCCCAAAGTGCTGGGCTTACAGGCATGAGTCACCGCACCCTGCTGAATGAAATGTTTCTAATTTCACGGTGATTGAAGGGCTGCAGCCTTTTGCGCCTTAGGCCCTGGCCAGGCTGGGCACTCATCTTCTGGAGGTGAAAACTGAGCAGAGGTCCTGATCCTCTATGGGACAGCCCCAAAGGACACACTCTCCGGGACTTGGGATTCCACTTGTTTCTTCCCTAGGGGAGGAACTAACAATTATTGGGCCCCTACTATGTGCCAGCCCCTTCCTTATAGGTTGTAGCCATCAAGACTCATTTCGTTGCAAGCCATAGCGATCCAATTTGAATTAGTTTAGGCAAAGAGGGGTATCTACTGGAAGAAATGGGAACATCTCAGGTAATCAAGTGTAGGTACAAATAATCAAGGAGTGGGAAGGAAAGAGATGGCATCGAGCTTCTGGAACATTCAGAGCAGGACCTGGATGGACACCCAAATGCTCTCTCTCTGGGGTTTCACCTGCAGCTGCTATCTCCAGGGAAGCTTCATCTCTCCCCTCAGTTCCTTTGCGAGGGGTCCCAGAGAAGGATCCAGATTAGTCCCCACAGGTCAGGTGTTCAGGTGGCTAGGGCTGGCGTAGGATTAGGAGACTCTCTGAGACCACATATTGGCTTCCAAAAGGAGAGACTACCATTCCCAGGAGATTTTAGCCAACAGTACTGGATGTCTACTACAACATGTCGGTTCTCTTCTTCACAAGTCTGTGAGGTAAGAATTGTTATCATCCCCATTTTACAAGTCAGTAACCCAAGACTCTGGCTACCAACTAGTTAGCCCTAGAGCCTGGATCCAAAGTGGGTCTGTCCAAAGCCTTGACACATGGAATGCAGGCTTCCTCAGGGGAAAGAGCTTCGAGTCAGTGTGAAACACCTTTCTAGAAGACACATGCCTGGTGCTCCACTAAGCTATGTGGGGCAGTCAGAGATGGGTCAGGCAAGGGTGACACACAGTGGAAAAGGAATCACAGGGGAGGGTCCTTTCTCATTAGATGATCATTAGGGAGGTGGCATTTGACCCGCTCCTTGAAAAAACAGCAATTAGACCAGTTTGGCTTAGGCTTAGATTATGAGCAGAAAAGGAACTGGAAATGGAGCCAGAATGATAAGTTTGTGGCCAGCCTTGAGAGACAAAACTGCCTAGAGTTTAAGGGTACAGAGTTTGGGACCTCAGCCCAAAGTGTATGATCTTGGCAACTTATTTAGGATCTCTGTATCTAGTTTCCTCATTTATAAGATAGGATGAAATAGCCAGCTGGGCATGGTGGCTCATGTCTACAATCCCAGCACTTTGGGAGGTCAAGGCAGGCAGATCATGAGGTCAAGAGATCAAGACCATCCTGGCCAACACGGTGAAACCTTGTCTTTACTAAAAATACAAAAATTAGTTGGGCATGGTGGCATGCACCTGTAGTCCCAGCTACTTGGGAGGCTGAGGCAGGAGAATCACTTGAACCTGGGAGGCGGAGGTTGCAGTGAGCTGAGATTGCACCACTGCACTCCAGCCTGGCAACAGAGCTAGATTCCGTCTCAAAAAAAAAAAAAAAAAAAAAAAAGATGAAAAATAAATAACTACTTCTTAAGATTGTGGCAAAAAATGAAATTAAATCATATATGAGAATAATGCTTTGAAGTGATAACTGTTATCCCAATTTTAATCCATACTGGGAGTCACTGAAGATTTCCAAGTTTGGCTGTGTCATTGTATTAGTTTCCTGGGACCACCATAGCAAAGAATCGCAAACCAAGTGCCTTAAAACAACAGAGAATTATCCTCTCACAGTTCTGGAAGCTCGACGTCAAAAATCAAGGTATGGGCCAGGTACAGTGGCTCACACTTGTAATCCCAGCACTTTGGGAGGCCTAGGTGGGTAGATCACATGAGGCCAGGAATTTGAAACCAGCCTGGGAAACGTGGTGAAATCCATCTCTATTAAAAATACAAAAAATTAGCCAGGCATGGTGGCACATGCCGTAATTCCAGCTACTTAGGAGGCTGAGACAAGAGAATCGCTTAAACCCAGGAAGTGGAGGCTGCAGTGAGCCCAGTTCACGTCACTGCCCGCCAGCCTGGGCAACAGAGTGAGGCTCCATCTCAAAGGGAAAAAAATCAAGGTATCAGAGGGCCTTGCTCCCTCAAAGTCTTTAGGGAAGGACCCTTCCTTGCCTCTCTTGGCTTCTAGCAACCCCAGGCATTCCAACACTTGCGGCAGCACCACTCCCATCTCTGCCTCTGGCCTCACATGGCTGTCTGGGTGTCTGTGTCTTTGCATGACACCGGTGTCCTTCTATGGACCCAGTCATATTGGATTAAGAGCCCACCCTATGTCAGTGGGACCTCATCTTAACCGGCATCAGAATTATATCTGCAAAGCCCCTGTTTCCAGAAAAGATCAGGTTCACAGGTACCAGAGGTTAGGTCTTCAACAAATTGGGAGGGGGAGCACACAATTCAACCCATCATCAGAGCTGTGCTTTTGACAGATAGATTTAGTAGGGGTCATGGGACAAACTACATCCTAGAGACAGGTGTCGAGGACACTGCTCAGGAGGCAAGAAATACGGGACCTGATTTGGGACAAAGATCTTCCAGGACTTGATGGTTGACAGGATGAGGAGGAAGTGGGGAAAACATAAAACGTGTCAAGGGCGTGAGCTTTGGGGGCAAAACGAGTAGATGATTCAGAGGCTCTATAATTGGAAGGATGGAAGGAGGAAAGAATGAGGAGGAAGGTCAGGAGGAGGGGAGCCTCTTAGACTCTAAGCTCTCTGAGGGCAGAGACTGCATCCTTCAGGTGGTATCCTCAGTGCCTGCCACAGTGTCTGGATGTCATCTGTGCTTGAGAAACGTTTGCCAAAGAAATGAACGTGTTCAGTCTTGGACATGGGGAATTTGATGTACTAGCTGAAACAGGCAGGTGGAAATTTAGGCTTGTCATTTGGGAGACAGGGTTGGTGGTTAGAAATCTCAACTGGGTGTTTATTCCCAGATTGATGATGGGTCGAGTTGGGATTGACGGTGCTTATGAAAAGACAGAGGGGAGAGAAGAGGTTTGAGAGAAGAATGGTTAGGCAGAGTTAGATTTAGGGGTTGGGAGAAAGCACAGGGGCGGGTGGGAGGCCAGAACAGGAACTTCAGAGATGGAGGAGGGGAAGCAGGGAGGTGCAATGTCATGGAAATCAAGACAGGAGACAGTTTCAAGGAGGAGGGGTGGAGTTGCTGCCAAATGCCGCAGAGGTCGAAGAGAAGAAATACCGAGGAGCCTGTGGATTTGCTAATTAGGAGACCGGCAGCAGTGGCCCCACCGGGTTAGGGCAGGGGGATATGAGGGGAGGCGACTCTGGGCACAGAACCCAAGGACAGGAATATGTGCTCTCCGTGTGTGCATACACTCTCCACTCCATCCTCCTGCGTGGACCTGGGCAGCCTGTGACAATCAGAATAAAAACAAAAACACGGTGGTGGGATGGGGGTGGTGTGCGTGTCAGAACTCAGGGTTTGCAAGTCAGGAAATGACTAACATGGGGGTGGAAGAGACAGCTCAGGGAAAGGGGGAGTAGTTTTTAGTGCTGCACCAATCTTCTTTGAAGGTGGAGAGTGGAAGGCAGCGACGACCCAGGCAGATGACAAAACAACACCCAGCCCAGCCTTCCCCAGACCTCCCGTGTCTGTTGCACCTAACCTGCAGTGGGGGTGGGTGAGGGGCGTGAGGCTTTGTCCTCAGTCCTTTAGTCCTGTGGAGTCCCCAGGACTGTCAGCCTGGGTTATCACCATGTCCCCAGGGCCTGCACAATGACTGGGACATAGAAGGTACTCAGTAAATATTCAGGATTGGAAATAGCAACATCACCAGCAGCAGCTAAGATCACTTATGAGATGACAAATGGTTTGTTGTTGTTTGTTTTGTTTTGTTTTTTGAGATGGAGTCTCACTCTGTTGCCCAGGCTGGAGTGCAGTGGTGTGATCTCAGCTCACTGCAACCTCCACCTCCTGGGTTCAAGGGATTCTCCTGCCTTAGCCTCCCGAGTAGCTGGGATTACAGGCATGCACCACCACGCCTGGCTAATTTCTGTATTTTTAGTAGAGACGGGGTTTCACTATGTTGGCCAGGCTGGTCTTGAATCCCTGACCTCAAGTGATCCGCCTGCCTTGGGCTCCCAAAGTGCTGGGATTACAGGCTTGAGCAACCGCACCTGGCCAAGATGATAAATGTGAAGCATCTGTCACTTACTATGTGCCAGGCACTTTCCATTTATTATCTCATTTAATATTCACAACAGCTCCCCAGGGTAGGCACTATTATTATACCCACTTAACAGATAAGGAAATAGGAGTTCTGAATGATTTAGTAAGTATCTAAAGGCCTCTCAGCTGGGAAATGGTAGAATTAGAATTCGAACACAGATTCCTGTCACCCTAGGACTGTCATTCTTGACTATTATGATGATTACACTGCAAGAATCTATGAATCTGGCTGAGCGCAGTGGCTCATGCCTATAATCTCTGCACTTGGGAGGCCAAGACGGGATCACTTGAGCCCAGAAGTTCAAGACCAGCTTGGGCAACATGGCGAAACTCCATCTCTACAAAAAAATACAAAAATTAGCTGGGCATGGTAGCAGGTGCCTATAGTCCCAGCTACTTGGGAGGCTGAGGTAGGAGGATCACTTGAGTCCAGGAGGTGGAGGTTGCAGTGAGCCAAGACTGTACCCCTGCACTCCAGCCTGGACAACACAGTGAGATCCTGTTTCAAAAAAAAAAAAAATCTGTGAATCTGTGTTTGCGCTGGCAGAGGGTGGGGGCTTCATGGGAGGAGTGTGTAACCTGTGTCTGTCCTGTGCATTATGCATTTATTTGTGGGTGTCCACAAGGTATATGCATCTGTAGGTCCTTGCCTACGTGTGCCCGTGTGTGAATGCTGTGCGTGGATTCAGCATGTGTCTGTAGGTTCCAGTGCAGATGCTGTTCCACTTCCTACCCCTATGTTGGAGTTCCCCAGTTCTCCTCTGCTGGAGCGAATGATTATTGAGTTTGGCTCTCAAGTGTGTTCAGAGCTCAGTCCTGAGCCCACCTCCTGCTCAGAGAGCCTGTGAGGGGGTCCCTGTCCCCCACAGTCCTGCTCATAATTCTCCTTCCTTGTTTAAAGGGGCCAGTGGGTTTAATGATTAGTTACCGCCTTGTCAATATTCTCACCCAGGGAGAGGATGAATGGCGAGGCATTGCCCCAGCCCCAGCACGCGTGCCCGCACACACACACACACACACACACACACACACACACAGTGGCAGATTAAGGAGGAGGGAAGGGACCTTTCACCAAGGGGTGTAGGGGGAGGGCAGCTCCAAAGGAGGCTGTGCTCGGACACCGAGATTCTTCAATTGCTCCCACCAAGGTAGTGGCCCAGAAGCAGAAAGAGCCCCCTCCAAACACCTCTCCCACAATCCCCTCCACGCCAACTCCTGCAAGTTCTGGGAGGCCATGGAAAGACCCCCCTGGGGAGGGGAGCCCCTTATGAAGGCAGAGAGTATTCCTGTCCACGTTCTCACTGTCATGAACTTGAGGCACTCTATGTCTATGTGTTTCTGTGTCTGTGAGTTTCCACTTTCACGTGCTTTAGCGGCCAGGCATCCATGTGTCTGAATGTGTAATATGGTCCACAAGTATACTTGGGTCCTTATGTCTCTCCATGTTCATGTGGCTGTAACGCCCACAACCGTGTACACACACACACACACACACACACACACACACACACACACACACACACACACAGATCCGTGCTCGGGTATGTGTGTCTGCAAGAGGCTGAGTGCGCATGTGCCGGTGTTGCGTGTTGGCGGTGGGAGTGGGTCTGTGTCCTGCTCTGTGTACCTCTGTGTCCTTGCACTTCACAGTTGTCACGGTAGCTCTTTTCCCTTTTCTGGGTCCTGAGCACCCTTGCTGATGTCTTGTGGAGCCTGTTGTCTCTGCGGGGCAGGGGAATGACATTTCCATCCCTCTCTTTCTCTGGGTTTCAAAGGCATGGTGACTTAGACACCAAGCTGTGGATCCCCTGGCCCCCATCCCCAGTCTTAGCTCACTAGGAGTCTCCCTGCTGGGCTCCGAGTCCTCGTGGTCTCTTTGTAACACAGACAGTGTGTCCACACTACCCTCCGTCGGTCCTCACTGCCTTGTGCCTGGAGTCCTTCGAACTTAGTCTGTACCTGCTCTGCCGCCCGGCCCCTGCCGAGTCTCCAGTTCTCACTCACATCAGAAGCTGAGTGAGAACACCACATCCGTTCAGTGACTTACCTGAAGAAATTTGTCTTTGGGGCAAATTCCGAAGCACCTGTATACTTCATAGTTTATGATCCCTTATCACTCTACTACCACAACTCGGAACCTTTCCCTAGGTTGCAGACTAAGCTCACTGAATCCAGCCCTGGAAGAAAGGGGAAGAAATTGGGGGCTGTACCCTGAGTTGTTCCCCTTATGTTAGTACTCAGAACCTGGGGAGGAGAGACCAAGGGCCTGGAACAGCTGAGAAGAAGGACAGGAAGGGTGTGCAGGGAGGCGCTGAGCCTGGCAGAAAAGAGATGCGAGGACTCAAGTCCATCCTCCCGCAATCCCCTGCCCCTGCTGAACACACTCGCACACACACTCACCCTGTTGGAAGGTGACATTTGCTATTAACCTTATATTGGGCCATTTTGTAAATCAATGTCACTTACATTTAATAACAAGTGTAATCAAAGGAATTATGCAAATTTAATTTGATGCTTCTTGAATTATGCAAATTCGCGGTGCACATAATGTTCTCTGACATGTGCCCGTTGGAGAGAGAGGGAGCAAGGGAGAAAGTGGGGAGGGGATGGAGGAGGGAGGCTAGGACTGGGACTGAGGGAGGGGAGGAGGCTAGGGGTGGGCTGGGACTTGGTGGAAGGAGAGGCAGGCAGGGTAGGGGAAGGCAGTGGAGCAGCTGTGGCCCCAGGTGCTCTCTGTCATGGGTGGGAAAAGGCAGACAGGGTCTGGTGCCTCCACCTTCTCTCTGTTCCTCTCTCTGCCTCCAGAGGCTCTTACTCTCTTACCCCTCCCCAGACTCAGCATGACCTTGTTGGTCATTTGTCCTCAATGCCTCCTTCTGTGAAATGGGAGTGGCCCAAAAGGGCTGACTGCTTTTGGGAGCAAGAGTCCTAATAGAGCTTGGTCCTCTGAGAGGTCAGCAGTCCCCAGCCCCCATGGTGGGTGGCCTGTTGTGGCACTGCACAGTTATCTGATTGTTTTGTTGCTGTTGTTCTTAATGATCTCGAAGTCCTGGCAGAGGAAACTGCACCACCCACCACAGGAAGACAGCAACAACCCCCCAGCTCACTCCCAGGCACATATTCTAACTTTCTTTTCCCTCCCTCCCTCCCTTCCTTCCTTCCTCTCTCTTTCCTTCCTTCCTTCCTTCCTCTCTCTTTCCTTCCTTCCTTCCTCTCTTTCTCCTTCCTTCCTTAATTCTTTCCTTCCTTCCTCTCTCTCTCCTTCCTTCCTCTCTCTCTCCTTCCTTCCTTAATTCCTTCCTTCCTTCCTTCCTTCTTTCCTTCTTTCTTTCCTTCCTTCCTTCCTCTCTCTCTTTCTTTCTGAAGTCGTCTTGCACTGTCACCTGCGCTGGAGTGCAATGGTGTGATCTCAGATCATTGCAACCTCCGCCTCCTAGGTTCAAGTGATTCTCCTGCCTCAGCCTCCCAAGTAGCTGGGATTACAGGCGCTCGCCACCATGCCCAGCTAATTTTTTTGTATTTTTAGTAAAGATGGGGTTTCACCATGTTGGCCAGGCTGGTCTTGAACTCCTGACCTCAAGTGATCCACCAGCCTCAGCCTCCCAAAGTGCTGGGATTATAGGCATGAGCCACCACACTGGGCTGCCATCATTACTCTTAACTTGTTCCTTCTCCATGTGAGTTCTGTCATGGATTTACAGATGACACCCTATTTCTCTCTACTCCTTTTTCAGCCCTACTCTTGTGCATGGCGTCTAGTGCCTCGTTTTTACTAAGACAGCTTCTGTACTATGCAGGCTGGGTGCGGTGGCTCATGCCTGTAATCCCAGCACTTTGGGAGGCTGAGGCAGGCGAATCACAAGGTCAGGAGTTCGAGGCCAGTCTGGCCAACATGACGAAACCCCGTCTCTACTAAAGATACAAAAAATTAGCCGGGCGTGGTGGTGGATGCCTGTAATCCCAGCTACTTGGGAGGCGGAGGCAGGAGAATCGTTTGAACCCAGGAGGCAGAGGTTACAGTGAGCCGAGATTGCGCCATTGCACTCCAGGGTGGATGACAGGGTGAGACTCTGCCTCAAAAAAAAAAAAAAAAAGACAGCTTCTGTACTGTTAATTAGATTAAGTGAATAGGGGTTTTGTTGGTGTCAGGGGTGGGGG
>CAUYQU010049565.1:0-11545 GCA_963574635.1 Cheracebus regulus
TGGGGCAAAAAAAAAAAAAAAAAAATAAAAAAAAAAAAAAAAAAAAAAAAAAAAAAAAAAAAAAATATATGAAATAAAAAACAAAAACAACCACAAAAAAAAAAAAAAAAAAAAAAAAAAAAAAAAAAAAAAAAAGGAAAAGAAAGAAAGAAACTTAATTCAACAAGCAGAAAACAAATAACTCCTCTAAAAAGTGAGCAACAGACATGAGGACACACTTCTCCAAAGAAAACATGTAAGCAGTCAACAAACGTGAAAAATCTTCCATATCACTAAGCATCAGAGAAATGCAAATCAAAATCACAATGAGACACCATCTCACACCAGTCAGAATGGCGATTAATATAAGTGAAAAAAGCAACAGATGCTGGCAAGGCTACAGAGTAAAGTGAATGCGTATTCACTGTCAGTAAGAATGCAAATAATTTCAGCCACTGGAGATTTCTGGAAAAATGTGCAACTACCATTTGACCCAGCAATGCCATTATTGTGTATATATCAAAAAAAAAAATCATTGCCATTATTGTGTATATATCCAAAAGAAAATAAATCATTCTACTGAAAGATGCATGTATTTGCATGTTCACTGTAGCACTATTCACAATAGCAAAGATATGGAATCAACCTAGATGCCCATCAACAGTGATTGAATAACCACTTCACAGCCATAAAAAAAGAATAAAATATTGTCCTTTGCAGCAACATGGATGCAGCAGGAGACCGTTATCCTAAGCAAATTAACACAGGAACAGAAAACCACACGCCACATGTTGTCACTTGTAGGTAGGAGCTAAATATTGAGTTCTTCTGGGGATAAAGATGGCAACAGTAGGCATTGAGACTACTAGGGAAGGGAAACAGGAAGGGAGGGGGCAAAGATTGAAAGAGTAACTGTTGGGTACTGCGCTCACTACCTAAGTGATGGGATCCATGACACCTTAAACCTCAGCATCACGTAATATACCCAGGTAGCAAATCTGCACAAGTACTCACTGAAACTACAAGTCGAAATTCACCTGAAGTCAAGAGTTCTAGGTCAGCCTGGCCAATCTGGTGAAACCCCGTCTCTATTAAAAATACAAAAAAATTAGCCGGGTATGATGACAGGCCCCTGTAATTCCAGCTACTTGGGAACACAGGAGGTGGAGGTTGCAGTGATCTGAGATGATGCTATTGCACTTCTGCCTGAGTGACAAGAGTGAGACTCCATCTCAAAAAAAAAAAAGGCAAAATTATTTTTTAAAAATGTGATCAAGTCAGGTTTATTACAGGGAAATGTGGATAGATCACATTTTAAAAAGATTTTACATAATGACAATAATTGCAAATAAAAAATACACCCTAAAAAAATCTGCACCACATGAAGATACCTGAGCTCTTATGTTCATTTCAACATTATTCACAATAGCCAAGATTTGAAAAAAATCTTAGGTGTCTGTTGATGGATAAATGAATAAAGAAATTGTGGCACATGTATATATGTGTATATATACATCTGAGCATATGTATATATGTGTATATATACATCTGAGCGTATGTATATATGTGTATATATACATCTGAGCGTATGTATATATGTGTATATATACATCTGAGCGTATGTATATATGTGTATATATACATCTGAGTGTATGTATATATATTTATATAATTAATATGTGGTATAAATTTATGTATAACATGTAGGAATATTATTTAGTCTTTAAAAAGAAAGATAGCCTTTCATTTGCAACAATATAGATGAACTTGGAGGGTGCTATGCTAAGAGAAATATGCCAGGCAAAGAAAAATACTGCATGCTCCTTTTATATTCAGTAATCTTTAAAAAATGGAATACATAGAAATGGAGTACAACTGTGGTTACCAGGAGCAGGAAGGGAGGAGAAATCTGGAGATGTAGGTCAAAGGGTTCAAAAGTATAGTTATGTAAGATGAATACATATAGAGGTCCAGTGTATGGCATAAGGACTATAGTTAATAATTTTATATTAGAAATTTGCTAAGAGAGTAGAGTTTACATGCTCTTATTATAGACACACAAAAGTAACTGTGTGAGGTGAATATGTTAATCTGCTTCATTACAGTAATTATTTCACTAAATACATGTATATTAAACAGCATGTGTGCATTTTAATTATATATAGTAAAACAGGAAAAAAGATCATGTGTTTCAGATTCCATTCTGGAAGAAAAAATATAGGTAACTTTGAAAAACAAGAACTGAAAAATTCTAATGTTCACATAAATTTTACTGAGGTATATAAAAGCTTTGACAATGCCAAAAAAAACTCCACGAGTATAAAGATAATGTATATCAAATTAATGTAAAAATATTGTAAATATTTAATTAAAAGGAGTCTTATAAAAGAAGTAAACATATTGATTTGGTTGAAAAAAGTCAAGTAGACATATATTGATTAATAGGAATTAAACAAAGAGGCCTTTAAACTTCAGAAAACTAGAAAAAACTTAAGAAACAAAACAGCTTCCCAAAGTATGTAGATTATTCACATCGTGATGTCTGCCTTACATCCTACACTAATGTAAATTTCAGACATTAAATGAGCAAACATCAAAAATAAAAGAAGCAAAAGCTAAATTAAACTACAGAAAATATCAATTAGAACATGCATTTATCTGTTCGTGGACAATTTCAAAATTGGATACAAATAAAAATATAATAGAAACAGAAACTAGTTGATAGAAATCAAAATGTGACATTTTGAATGTGATACAAAATCAAGCATAATCATAAAATACAAAATAATATGAGGGACACTATTTGTCACATATCTAACAGGCTGTAAACCACCTTTAAAGTTGTATAAAAACAATGGATTTTCCAGTTGAAACTTGGAAAAGTTAATGAGTACACACAATTTAAAAGGCTAAAAATACATAGCAATTAATCATGCTAAAATATATTTCACTTCATACTTAGAATAATTCAAATAAAAACATCAATCATTTTACATTTCTCCTTTAAAAAGACAATTATTTATCAAACATAATAAAACCAGGATTAGTGATTGTGCCAAAAAATATAAAATATCTCATATGCAAAATTTTCCCTTCTATACTTTTTTCTTAGGCACTACTAATGCCTTTATATGAAACAATATTCACTCTTTTGTTTTGATTATGAGAATTAGAAATAGCATAAATGTCTGAAAATAGCAAACTAGTTTAATATATTTTAATGTAACCTTATCAGAAAAGCTATATGTCATAGAGATTCCAATGCGAAATATAAAAGTGTTCATATATGGTTGAGTGAAAGTTTAAATGTACAAAGTTGAATATTCACTTGTTTCTATTTTTAAAAATAAGATCATATTCATATGGGCAAAGATCATATAGATGTATATATGTTTGTGTATTAAGTTCACATTGTTTTTTCCCAGGTGAGTGGCTTATTGATATAGTTAAATAAAATGTGTATACTGGGAGTGGGCAGAATTAGTTCTCAGATTTTTGCAAGCTTATTTCATAAGAGATTAAGTGAATAGACAGACATCATTGAAAAAAAATCCCCTGGACCTTCTTTCTTTTCCTTTAAGAAAATAGAATGATCATTTTCATTGAGAGCTATTTGGTAAAGCAAAATTACTTGCTTGGTTTTCATCCATCAGAAAGCTGTTATATACCCTAAACCAGAATAAAATGCACCACATAGAGTTCTTTGGGTCTCTGCATGCTATACAAATGTTGGCATGGCTTTTTCTTTTTTTTAAAAAGCAGCACATGGTGATAACTATATAAAATAGTTCCTGAAGTCCAGTAAAATATTGGTCTTAGGACACTGGTGATTGCGGAGCTAGCACTTCTAGCAAACCAATAAGGCAGAAACACTAAGGTTTATTCTAGGAAAGAGACAAAATGTGTGAACAAAATTGGGTTAAAAATCAACCTTTCACAAAGCAAGAAAGCAAGATCAACATTGAAATGAAATATTCTATTACATTGTGACATTATATCTACTCACCATCAATAGGACATATTTATAAGTTGGTAGACTAAATAATTTCACAATTATTTAATATAAAAAGACTTCTCCATTAATTAGCTCCTATTAACCAGTTTTGATTACATTTGTGGATGGGGGTAGTGGTTAGTGAGTCAGGATTGACAAGGACTGGAGAGTGTTTTAAGGCATTGTTACATAGAGAAAATGGGTTTTAGCCTTTGCGAAATCAGAGAATCATTAACTTTAACTTTACTATTGTGCTCAGAATTTCTCTCCTCTCGCTTCTGTCTTGCCCCCAGTAGAGAAGTTTAACCTTTTAACAAGTCTATTTCTGGGCTATTAAGAGAGATTAAGAAGGAAGCATTGAAAAGCAATGTTATTAATATGATCTGAAATTTAGTAGTGGCTAGAGGCTGAGCTGGGGATCAAGTGTTAGGATTTACAATTACAAGAATAATTTACCATACTGCTCCTTCACTCTCTCCACACAAACATATATGTGTGCATGTACACACATATATAAGTGCATATACATGTATACCACACACCCACAGCCACATCGCATGCACACACACACACACACACACACACACACACACGTATGCATACAATGTTCAGTTGATATTCAGCAGACAGCTTCTGGGAATAAAAGATATCTATACTCTTAGTGTCTAGACAGATAATAAATATGGAGAAAAGAGTAAAAACATCATTGTTTCGCAAGTCGGTACAGAGAAATATCTGTGTTTCTAAATAACAATGTGTTTTACTGCTTTCTATTCCCTTGTGGGACAGAAAATAGGGGGACAGAAAATAGGAGGACCAAATGTCTGGAATGTTTTTATCGACTCCAGGCTGAGGAAGTATTGGCTCAGAGCCAAAATACCTCTATCAAGAGAAGCATATGGTCTTGTTAGACAGCCATTGAATTCTGGTTAAGCAATTATAAGTTGAAACAACATATTTGAGAAGATAAAGTACATTTATTTAAGAGGGGATGAGGAGAACAGGAATCTTAGGCTAGACATATGAAATTATGAGTAAAGGCAGGATGAGGAAAGAGAAAAGCAGGAATGTGAATTGTTGGACTTAGCATGAAAGCGGAAAAGGCAGCAACCAGGAAACCTCCCAGGATATGGTTTTGAAGATGCCAACTGATTGCGAAAGTCAATGATTTAGTAGTATGATTTGGAAGACCTCTAGACCCCTCTAAGTTTATCTATTTGTCATAAGGACCCTCCCATTAGTAGCTTCCAAAGCACATTCAGTTTGGTTCCTGAGACTTCTTATTTGTCTTGTGGAAAAATGACACATCAATAAAAACCCATTACTCCAATCAATATTTCAGGAAGCCTGGAGAGTATGTGCTAGCTACAGACGATCTATGTAATAGCCCCAAAGAAAGGTGGGCATTACTTTCCAGCCATGTTATAGACATAGCTATTTTATCAGAAAATATCACACCTATCATTTCCCTAATAAGAAAGTGCTCTTTGATTGAGAAAAGTATTGATTGTCTGGTGAAAAAGAAATGACACATCCAGGGGAAATAAATATCCCACACATTACTATAGAATAATAACTGGAGAATAGTTATCTTTAGAAGAACTAAAATCTTGAGGTCTATGTAAATGATATTGTGTAATTCCTCTTGAGATTTGCAGCCAATTTCAGCCCTTACACACTCATTCTAATATTTCCACTTTTCAGTATTGACACTTCACCACCACTGAGTTGTTTCTTTTTGTTCACTACAGACTTACTTATGTATTTAGGAGTATACATGTTTCTAAAACATTCTCAGAGTGTATTATTTCAGCTGATGCTTCTCTTAGATATATGTGTATTCAACCATCGGTCTCTCTACCTAGCTTTTTAACTGCCTACTAAACTACCTGTGTTGTATCATCTATCCATCTATCTCATTATCTTTTAATCGTCTATCTACACCTACCTTTACCTCAGAAAGAGTTGCACAAGGTAAACTTTAATGCCAATGATTTTTCTTTGGTTGTTTATGAGATTTTGAAAGCTCTATAATCTTCTATTGAATAATGATAAACATTTCATTCCCTATTATATCAATTCTCTACTTTAGCAACAGGTAGAGAATAGATAATCTTTATGATTTTGTATCATTCTAAAACATTTAGGTACATTACAGGTGATATGCAAAATCCAGGAATGATTGGCAAAATAATACCAAAATCATTTTATACAGATTGTCACTGAAATATGACTATTACTGTGTGCTTTCATTTGTCTTGTTGGGTAAAGCCTCTTGGTTAGTTTTAATGTTAGCCTGAACTCAGAACATTTACCCTTACATGAAACTTTATTTTCTCTAAGCTTGTAGGGAAAATTATTCTTATTTAAATGAATTTACTATCATTAGTGTTGAATTAATTTTATTCTTGATAGGATGAAACTATTTTTCTTATTAAGTTAAACTCAGTTTAAGGCATTTGCACAATACTTAACTATAAAGAGGAAAATTCCTGAAGTAGAGTTAGATCTGATAGCTTTATGTTTTTAAAATCTTCTTTGTTAGTTTTAATCCTTTTGCATATTTCTTACAAATGCAATTCAGTGTTTGAGGCAAACTTAATTACCAAAAACCTTGGTGTACAATAAACTTTAAACTATGTTTAAAAATACCTGTGAGATGTAAGGAAATCATGTAGAATGTTATAGGAAACTATACATGGGAGACTAAGATGAACATTTATTTAATCAAGGGAAAAATGTGTAATTCCCCTTGAGATTTGCAGAATTATTTGATATGGTCTGTAATCTTTTTCAATATTATGAAACACATAATTCTTTGAACTTTAAAGGTATTTAAAGCAAAAATGTTTAGAAAATATGTACTGCTTATTTCCAGTTTATACCTGCATTTATTGTGTTTTATAGATTACTAATAATTGGTTTTCTAATTTGTACAGTATTTCAAAAGTTCTACTTCATCAGAAACATTTAAAAAATATGAGGCTTGATTTATATTTTTACATCTAATATTTTATCTCAAGAAGTAGAGATATGTAATTATAATAATATTGTCAGTGTATATTTTACATTCCCCTATCTCCATGTTTCTAGGTAAGAGGAAAGAGAAGGATATGACACTGGGAATCAAGAGGGAAGAGGGGAACTTTTTAAAATTTAGTGGTTCCTAGAATGAGAGAGGTGAAAAAAATGGAGAGGAAAATAAAACATGTAAGGCTCTTTTTATATCAAAATGCCTGTTATTGTGGTTAAGAGAATAGAAATGACTAGATAGATAGATAGATAGATAGAAAGGTAGATAGAGACAGACAGATATTACTAGCTAAAGTGTGTTTCTCCCAAACTCATATGTTGAAGCCTTCACCTCCAGTACCTCAGAATGTGACTGTATATAGACATGGGTCTTTAAATAGGTAATTACATTTAAATGAAGTCCTTAGGGTAGGCTGTAATTCAGTCTTATTGATGGTCTTGTAACAACAGGAAGTTTGGACGTACAAAGAGACACTAGGTGCATGTATGCACAGAGGGGCAACCATGTGAGAGACACTAAGACAGCAGCTGTCTGCAAGCCAAGGAGAGAGGTTGCTGGAGAAACTAACATGGCTGACACCTTGATCCTGGACGTCCAGCCCCCAGAAAGTGAGAAAATAAGCCATCCAGTCTGTAGAAGTTTGTTATGATATCCCCAGCAAGCAAATGCAATAGCTATTTGCCCCCTTTTCCCCATTTTAGAATGTCTCTCTCTGTCAATCTGGAGCAGGCTCAACAGAGAAATCTGCTGCCAGGAATTATGCCCCAAATTTCCCCAGGCTCCTGTAATTTAGAAAGGGAAGGGTTTTCCCTATCTATTGTCACAGATACTACCAAAGCCCCAGAGGAGAAAAAAGGACAGACACATGGATCCAAGGACATCATCTCTTAGAATTGAAGGCATATAAGCTTTTCCCTTAATACAGATGCCAAGCTGGGAAGAAATACGGAAGCAGAAATCTTTTAAAGATATATATTTACAAATTACTAAATAAAATGTTTAAAATGGAAGATACTGTAAGATTTCAAAATCACAGTCAACTGTCCCTATAATGCAATGCCCACAGTACTCTGGTCTAAGAAGAATCAGGCATGACAGAGATAACTTGTTTTTTGATTTAGTCAAGTATACAATCAAATAAACCACAATTCCCTGTATAAACCCACTATTTATATATAAAAACAGGGCCACACTATAAGTACATGCTTCTCTTTTGTTCAAGTCATAAATGATAAACTAGGCCATTGCAAGTATTTGAGCAATTGAAGTTGCTACATCAGTGATGTTTAAGTTGATATTAAAATAGCACAACGTATTTTAGATTTTACAAGAAATTAAGTCTGACAGATGGGAAGGAAACAAGTCTAAATGGTGACTAATCACTAATCCACATTGAATAGAGGTTCTAGAGGAGCTTAAGGACCATCAGTGTCAGCTATAAATATCTTAGCAAATGGAGTGAATATGTCTTCACTGTGGAAGCAAAAATAATGCCAATTATAAGAAGTTGAGGAAACAGAGAAAGGAAAAGAAAGATCGTGAAAAAAAGTACAAGACAGAAAAATTAATAACTACTATTGCTCACCCCTTATTTAAATTATGAAATTACAAAATATTCCCACAAAAAAACTTATTTCTAAATCTTCATTTCTCAAAGATCTATATGACAGGAGTTAGCAAACCACAGTAGATGGGGAAATCAGGATTTCCACTTGTTGTTTAAATAAAGTTTTATTGGAATACGGCCATTCCCTTTATTGTCAATGGCTACTTCATCCCTACCAATGGCAACGTTAAGTAGTTGCTGTAGAGACTTACACCTCACAGTGCCTAAATATTCATCATCTGGCTCTATATAGGAAATATTTTCCAATTTCTGGTCTATTTTTGGAGGTCCTATTTTTATATGGGAATGTAACCAGTTTCTACTTATACATTTTTCATACTGCAGAAAAAGATATCAATTTGATTTCAGGCAGGTCAATAACTGCTTTTTCTCCCTTATTGCCATTTTGGCATAAGGCCCAAAATTCCAGCTGACAGTATCAGCTTACAATATTTGTCCAGTAACATTGGAAGGATTCTTCTTTATATGCCATGATTTTAGATCATCAAATGCAGAGCTGTTATGGTGGAAATGAAAACGCTTGTGTGTAATTGGCTTCTTTACCATTCTTTTACTTTTGGTTGTGAGTGACATAACCAAATATTTCTAACTCTCTGATTTCTGGGCATAAGACAGATTACAATTCTGGCTTTCTTGTGTTTGGTGGAAGCCATGGGACCAGGTGTGGCAATGAAATGTAAGTGGAAGTGATAATGTACCACTTCTCTGAAGCATTCTACTATATGAAAACCCCAGCGCAGTGTGATGGTTAATATTGAGTTTCAACTTGATTGGATTGAAGTTTGAAAAGTATTGTTCCTGGATTTGTCTTTTAGGGTGCTGCCAAAGTGAATTAACATTTTAGTCAGTGGACTGCTACTGACAGAACCACCCTCATTGTGGGCGGATACCATCTAATCAACTGCCAATACAGCTAGAATAAAGCAGACTTGTTGAATCTTTTGGTCTTCCTCTTTCTCTCATGCTGGATGCTTCCTGCCCTCGAACATCAGGCTCCAAGTTCTTTAGCTTTTGGACTCTTAGACTTACACCAGTAGTTTGCCAGCAGCTCGCAGGCCTCTGGCCACAGACTGAAGGCTGCACTGTTGGCTTTCCTATTTTTGAGGTTTTGGGACTCGGACTGATCTATCATTGGCTTCCTTGCTCCTCAACTTGCAGAGGGCGTATCATGGAATTTTACCTTGTGATTGTGGGAGTCAATTCTCCTTAATAAAGTCCCTTTTACATATACATATGTTGTATTAGTCTCATCCGTCTAGAGAATCTAATACAGAAAATCCTGACTAATACGGGCATATTACCACTAATACGTATTACCATTAATACAGGCATAATACCACAGAAATACAAAAGATCATTCAAGCCTACTATGAACACCTTTTTGAAACAAATCAAAATGAAAACACAACATACCAAAACCTGTGGAATGCAGCAGAAACAGTGCTAAGAGGGAAGATTATAGCATTAAATGCCTATGTCAAAAAAGTAGAGAGATTATAAATTAATAATTTAACAATACATATCAAGGAACTAGAAAACCAAGAACAAATCAATCCCCAAAACCACAGAAGATAAAAATAATGAAGATTAGAGCAGAAATAGATAAAATTGAAACAAAAAACACAAAAGATAAATGAAACAAAAAACTGGCTCTCTGAAAAGATAAACAAAATAGATAGAACAGATAAACAAAATAGATAGAACATTAGTGACATTAACCAGGAAAATAAGAGAAAATATCAAAGTAAGATCAATTAGAAATGCAACTGGAGACATTGCAACCAATGGCAACCTAGTTTAGAAAACACCAAGCAGGATAAATACCAAAAATTTATACCAAGGCACATCGTATATAAACTTAAAAAAAAAAAAAAGTGAAAATATTAAAAACAAATACCATACAAATAGAGAAATAAGGATGAGAAGTTCCATCAGACTTCTAGAAAAAATAGTTTTCAATGAAGATTTTCTTAAATAGGAAATATCTGAAGGAATTTGTTGCCAGTAGACAGGTCATGCAAAAAATGTTAAAAAGAAGTACTTCAGAGATAAGAAAAGTGACATAGGTCAGAAATTTGAATCTCTGTAAAGTATGGAGAAAAGACAAATGAATATAAAGTGAAATATTTTATTTTTCTTATTCCTAGTGCATCTAACAGAGTTATGTTTGTTCAAAGTAAAAAGACCATCAACATTTTAGATAATTTTAGCATATAGATAAATGAAATGAATGATAGTAATGTTACACCAGTGCTACCTGTAAATCAGTAGGTTATAATGTAACAGTTAACTTAGAGTCATTGTAAATGTATATTGTAAACTCTAGGGCAATACCTAGACATGTTTATTTATTTCTTTTATTTTGTATTTTCCTTTCAGGACCCAATTGATTGGACCATGTAAATATTTTTAGATATAAATTATGTTCTGTGAAAGGAGAGAAAATGAAAACACTTAAAAATATTCTATTAAGAAGAAAGAAGGCAGTAAAAGGAGGGACAGTAGAATGTGACTCGAATACACCAGAGTAAAAGACTATCAGAAAAGAAACAAGCAAACAAAAAGCCAATACACAATTATATGCCATCTGTAAGAAATCTATCTTAAATATAGGCATAGACAGATTGAAAGGATAAAGGAAAAAAATATTATACTAACACTAGCTTAAAAAACAATGGAGTAGCTGCATAATTGCAGAAAAAGTAGAATTTGGGACAAAGAAAATTATCAGAGACAAATAGCATTAATAAAGAGGTTAATTTTCTAAGAAGGTGTGGGAGCAAAATTTAGCTGCGCCATTAAGATGGCGCCGGCCCGCCTGATTACACAACAAAGATGGCGCCGAGCCGCATGTCGGCCTGGCTGTCTCTGTTGCCATATTTGGGCATGAATTGGAGAGGACTGCCGGTAG
>CAUYQU010049566.1:0-104612 GCA_963574635.1 Cheracebus regulus
TTCTTCTTCTTCTTCTTCTTCTTCTTCTTCTTCTTCTTCTTCTTCTTCTTCTTCTTCTTCTTCTTCTTCTTCTTCTTCTTCTTCTTCTTCTTCTTCTTCTTCTTCTTCTTCTTCTTCCTCTTCTTCTTCTTCCTCTTCCTGTTCCTCTTCTCCTGAGTTCATTGTATTTGTTTTTCTTTAACTTTGATTTTAATTTCTGGGATACATGTGCATGATGTGCAAGTTTGTTACATAGGTAAATGTGTACCACAGTGGTTTGCTGCACAGATCAACCCATCACTGAAGTATTAAGCCCAGCAGTCATTAGCTGTTCTTCCAGATGATGTCACGCCTGCCACCCTCCCAATACAGGCCTCAGTGTGTGTTGTTTCCCACCATGTGTCCATACGTTCTCATCATTCAGTTCTCACTTATAAGTGAGAATGTGTGATGTTTGGTTTCCTGTTCCTGTGTTAGTTAGCTGAGAATAACGACTTCCAGCTCCATTTATGTCCCAGCAAAGAACATGATCTTGTTCCTTCTTATGGCTGCATAGTATTCCATGATGTATATGTATCACATTTTCTTTATCCAGCCTATCACTGATGGACATTTGGGTTGATTCCATGTCTTTGCTCTTGTGAATAGTGCTACAGTGAACATCCACATGCATGTATCCTTCTAATAGAATGATTTATCTTCCTTTGGGTAAATACCCAGTAATGGGATTACTGGGTCAAATGGGATTGTATTGTTAGTTCTAGATACTTGAGGAATTACCACACTGTCTTCCACAATGCTGGAACTAATTTACATTCCCACCAGCAGTGTAAAAACATTTCCTTTTCTTTGCAAACTTGCCAGCATCTGTTGTTTCTTAACTTTTTAATAATCACCGTTCTGACTGGCATGAGATAGTATCTCATTGTGATTTTGATTTGCAAGGAAATGCAGTTTTGTTTGTCTATTTCAGAAAGAGCACAAAGGATGGATATAGCTGAGAATAAGCTAGCCCCTTCCTCTCTAAAGAGAAAACTTAGATTTTGGTTCTTAGAGATGACAATCTTAGAATTAATATTTATTCCATGAATGAGAAGCCATGTAAATCTATTTAAAATGCCATGCTAAAGGATTAAGGTTGTGCCATTATCAACTCCAGTAGCTCCCATAGACTTCCACTATGTTAATGATAAATAATATGTATATCCTCCATTCAACTGCAATGATGGCCTTTCTGATAACACTGTAATTCAGATCTTTCCAAACTGTATAAACAAAGGCATAGTCAGGGGTTATGTCCTGGACTGAGGGATAGGGTTGCTAGAAAACAAATATAACACAAAACCACATATACCAATTTTATGAAGTAGGGTAATTTACGCAAGATGATTACATGTGAATGATTAGAAATTATGAATTATTATTACATTTATGAAGTGCTTATCAGAATCCAGGTACAGTGTTATAAACTTTACTTAGATTTTCTAATTTTGATCCTCATAATAAACCTATAGAATACTTTTATTATTTTTACTTTATAGATAAGTAAAATAATATCCAAAGTGCATTTCAAATCCTGGTTTAAATAGCTTATTTTATTAATGGTTATGAGAGAAGAGATTATAAAAATAAGAGTTGACGAATTTGGGCTTTATTTTTTTATGCTGCCTTTCTACTTTCCCAGTTGTGGAGATAATAGCAAAAACTACAAAAATAAAATAGCCACCAGAATGAAAAAAGGCAAATAAAAACATGACTTCAATTCAAACTCAGACTCTAAAATTGGCTGTTTTGAAACTACCAATTGTTCTAATCATAATCATGGTAACAGCTGGCATTAGTTAACTACTTACTAAACCATCATCACCTTCACAGCAGCACTTTTGTTTTACTGAAGAGAAGACAAACGGTCAGAGATGCTAATCATATTCCTTAGATTCTAGATTTCAGTATTTTATTAGTGATGGTTCTTGATTATTTGTTGTTGTGAGATGTGTTAAGGGTAATTAAATAGCTTTCTAAGAAAACTGAAAACATCTCTTTTTTTCACATAAACAATTAGCACAATATAAAATGAGTAGAATGTGCCATTTATTTTTTTTAAACACCTAAATTTTTAGAATCATATATATTTTCTGAATATAGTTGCCCATGGCAATAAATTTTTCTAACTTTTTTGAGTTTAATACAATGTACCTCTTGTATTGAAAATTTTCAGTAACTTAATGACGACATCGCTTATATGGAAAACATTATGCAAATGACTCCCAGTGAAGTCTGTGAGTTTAGTTAAGCTTGAGGAAAAAGTTTGTAATTAACAAATTAGCATTTGAAAAAGACATTTTGAATATGCATAGTAGAAAATTCTACTTAACTTGTGGGGTGCGCTCATAATGATTATTTCAGAGTTACATATGCATCTTTTAACATGCAAATATTTAAAACCTTAGTGGACTACTCCAGATCTGGCTCATTTCTGTTGTTGTGATTGTTGTTGTTTTAGTTAAATGTTGAAAATTATAGATAAAGCATCATGAATACACATACTAACATGTGGAGTCCTCTTTTCTTTGATATAGAATATTTTTAATTATTATAGATACAATATTAATTGGATTAATAAAAAGTGTGAAGAATACCTGGTAATTACTTTTTAAACTGTCTTATCTAATACATTGGCTTCATTGTAAAGTATATTTTCCTATCAATTTTTTATGTAGGTCATATCCCTTCTCTGTTTAAAAAACTCTACTAGTTCTTGATTAATTATCAGATATGATCTCAAACCTTTAGTTTGACATTCAGGGCTGTTCTCCAATGCAAGGCACCTCTCCTGCCTGCTGCTCTTCATGTGTTCCATTCTCATCTGGTCTTGATACTAATTCTTATGCTTTCCATAAATGCACGATCACTAAACCACCTAAATGTTTCGATGCACGACCCTTCTGCCATTATACCTTACCCAACTTGCTTAGGCTACATGGCATTTTCCCTTGATGAATTCCTCTGGTATTTATAGTTAGACTATTATGTTCCCTACAAAGTGGTTATGTAGAAAGTTATAGCTAATTTAAATCTATGGTTGATAAATATGTGAAATCTTTGCTTTTCTAGATAGAGAAAGTAAGTCTTCTCTTGGTTTGGCCAACCTCCTAAAATCCAATAGGCAACTGAGGACAGAAGCTTTGTCTTGACTTGGCTTATGGAGAGGATGGGCATCTTTTTCTAATGAACTCGTAATTTATGCCCCATCTTACAGCCAAAAGGAATTGATAGACCTACAGACATAAAAGATGAGTAAACTATTTTTTCCACACTCGTTTGCTCATAACACGACACTAGAAATAAGGTCATTGCATGGTCTCATGAAACCCCTGCCAGTCCTATGACTTGATGTGTTTTAGGTTTCTTCACTTTGGTTATATGTTTGTTGTGGCTCTTTGGCAATATCTGATGTTTAACTTTGCCTTCAAAAAATGGCCGTGGTTCATCTTCCTTTCAGTGTTCCTACCTTCTTTTTCAGTTTATTGATGATCTCCCTCGTCCTAGGCACTCATTTGGACACTGATGATGCAAAACCAATCAAAATCTACATTGGAAAAGTAAAATAATTAAGAATTAAAATCAGTGAGTTCCTAACACTGGCTCCGAGGACTAGACAGGTGACACCTGAACAGAGTGGAATATAGTTGTGAAGTATTCCAGGCACAAGGAACAGAATGTGCAAGGGCATTAAGTAATAAATGTCTCTGAGGACATCAGGTGGAATATAAAACCAGCCTGATTATCAGATATCAGAAAGGCCTTATGAGCCATGCTTACACTCTCCAATGTACTAGAAAAAAACAGTCATTCAAAGGTTACATAATTAATCCTAGATGAAGATACTTGCAATTGCTTATTTTCCTGTAAACATGTGTGGACAGTGGATGAATCCCAAACTTTTACTCTGAAGCTTGAGTTGTCGAGATTAGATTTGCTGTTTACCTTAGTTTTATTTCCTGAACAATTTTCAATACTTCTTTCTTTTGTTACCTCCAAGACACTGACTTTTTAGAAAAATTATGCTTTCACAAAAACAAAAGACAAAAGTTTTTCGAGACAGTTTTAGTGTACGTCTTTTCTGACTTCAATATAGAAAGTTTCCAGTTACACAATAATTTTACTGTCTCTATATGAAGACTTCACTTTGATTAAATATAGGGAAAAAAATATAAGAAAGAAGAAACATAACAATAAAAAACACTAGGAATAGCCTTAGAAATGAATATATTTGTACATTCATTCCTCAGTATCTGTGGGAAATTTGTTCCAGAACTTCCCATGGATGGTCAAGCCTCTGATGTAAAATAACATATTATTGCATATCACCTTTGCACATCCTTCTACATTCTTTAAATCAGACGTCCCCAACCTTTTTGGTACCAGGGACTGGTTTTGTGAAAGATGATTTTATGGTGCAGGGGAAGGAACGATGGTTTCAGGATGAAACTGTTTCACCTCGGATCATCAGGTATTCAAGCATTAGATTCTCATAGGGAACACACAGCCAAGATCCCTCACATGCACAGCTCACAATAGGGTAAGCACTTTTATGAGAATCTAATGCCGCTGCTGATCTGACAGGAGGCGGGGCTCAGACGGTAGTGCTCGCTCCCTCCTGCTGTGCAGACCCTTTCCTAACAGGCCACAGACCAATTTGGGTCCATGGCCCCAGGGTTGTGGATCCCTGCTAGAAATCATCTCTGGATACTTTTAATATTTACTACAATGCAAATGCTATGTAAATTGTTATTAATACTGTATTGCTTAGGGAATCATGACAAGGAAAAAACACTTATACATGTTCAGTGCTGACATAATCAATCGTTTTTTTTTCTGAATACTTTCGATGCAGTTTGCAGATATGTAGCACTGATTTAATTTTGCAGGCTCTTAAAGTCAACTATTGGGATTCATCATTATTTTCAGGGTTTTTGTCCTTTTGTGACTGAATTTATTTTTTAAATAACTGAATTACTGCATAAAATATAATTATTTTTATAACTTATAAGGATGAATAGACTGTAACTAGGCTGTTCTATGATAGCTGACTGGTATTTCCTGATAATATTTTACTAAGTGACCAGAATAACAAAATTTATTACACAAGTTACTTTCCTTTTTTTTTTTTTCTTTTTTTTGAGAAGGAGTCTCACTCTGTTGCCTAGGCTGGAGTGCAGTGGCATGATCTCAGCTCACTGCAACTTCTGCCTCCCAGGTTCAAGCCATTCTCCTGACTCAGCCTCCTGAGTAGCTGGGATTACAGGCTTGCACCATCATGCCCAGATAATTTTTGTATTTTTTTTTTTTAGTAGAGACAAGGTTTCACCATGTTGGCTAGGCTGGTCTCAAACTCCCGACCTCATGATCCACCTACCTCAGCCTCCCAAAGGGCGAGTATTACAGGCATGAGCCACTGCGCCCGACCAGTTACTTCCTTTAGATGTTCTACTTTTTGGTCTTCAATATCTAACATGCTTTCTTTATTATTAATAGAAATAGAAAATAGACCTTAAAGGTAGGGACAGATTTCTCTCTGTAAAGTAGAATTACACAATTTATATGAAAGGTTAAAGAGAAATAAATATCATATTCCCAAATCTATTCACAATTCATAACTGATAAAATGTAAGTTTACTGTAAAATGAATGACTTACTAATGTACTGAGCAACACATTACATCTGTACAAAGTCATAAATTAAACCCTAATACATTTTATTATAAGCATAATTTGACCTGAGTCCTCGTTAACCTCAAAGCATAATATAATAATTAGAAAAATTGGGGATCTAACAAATTAATTTGAAAATCTGCAACGAAATCATTATTTATCTAGAGTGAATGCTTTACTAGCATACAAAGACGTTTTTTATAAATGAAATAGGATAAATATCTAATTATTAGAACTTTTCCATTAAATAACTGATGTTGACATAAAAAGCTTTCTGCTTTTTTTAAAAAAATAGTTGCTGATAAAAAACTTGAGAATTTAAATGTCAATTATGGCAGATTAAAATATTTTATGTGCAATGTTTTTTGTTTTTTAAAACATTATTAATGTAACAGCTACTACATCTTAACATTTTCATTCATTCTGCAAATCACTGGAGAGTCTCTGTAGTCTACATCTAGAACAACTAGAAAAACATGTGTAATGTATGTATCTAAAAGGGAAATGAAAATGCATGAAAATACCTCATTTTGTATACTGTTAAGCTAGAGAATTAAAGATGATAACCTCTTTTCACCATTCAGCCGAGCGTGAAAGAGCAAAAGAGATTCAAAACTTCATTAATTGCTCTCACACAACGTTACAGGCCACCTGCACTTGAAAGAATTTACATTGGAGCAGATGGATTGCTGAATGCAATATCAAAGAATTTCAGAATGTTTGTTTTAAAAATAAACTGGATTCTAAGGCAAGCACCAGCAAAGCATACAATTTACAAAGATGACAGAGCATTTCTTATGAGAACTTTTAAAACATGTAAGTAAAGTCATATTTTTATCTCTAAAGTAAGAGTGTACACACCAACTACTCTTTAAAATAATCAAATTTACATATTTAAATACATAAATAAAACATATTCATGTGTTGTTTGGGGCTTTTGAACCTACCTGACTATTTTCCTTTAGTAACTCCTAGATCAATGAAGTCTAGCTTTTTCTCAGAAGAAGTTTTCACATTTCTCTGATTATTCCATCTTTTGAATAAAGATGGTTCCATATGAAAAATGAGATTTTTTAAAGAAGGTTAAGAGTAACTTTCTTTGAGGAAACTCATTTCACTTGTCATTTGATTCTAACTTGAGCTCCGTACTTTCATTGATAGGTCCCACTCTCAATGCACTGATAGAATCCACTATGGAATAGCTAGCTGAGATGAATTAGAGCTAATCTAAATACATCTTGGTTCAGGTGTATTATGCTTTACTTTTGTTACATATTTTAATTTTTATATTTTACAGAAGTTTCTATAGCTTTACCCACAAATTAAGTTTTACTTGGAATTTGCTTCACAATATTTTCATTCTTTAAACACTGATGTACCAAGGGTGAGGAAACAACAGCTAGAGGGCTGAATCTGACCTTGGACCTGTTTTATGGAAATACAGTATTTTTTTTTAGCACAGTCACAACCGTTCAATAACTTATTGTCTGTGGATGCTTTTGTGCTATAATAATAGAGCTGAATGTCCACAGTAGACGTTATAGCTTACAGAGCCGTAAGTAAAATTTGACTATCTGGCTCTTCATAGGAGAAGTTTACTAACCCTGATATGCTAGCACATTTTAGAACCTTGGGTAAGTTTTCTTAACCTCTCTGGGCCATAAGTTCCTCATCTGTAAAATAAAGATACTGATGGTATCTACCCAGTTGTCCCTACATGTGGATAATAATAACAGTACCTACCCAGGATGATTAAATGGGATAATATAAGTTGCTAGGAAAAGGCCTGTCCATAATAGATCTGAGACAAATGTCACCCAACATCATCATCTGTGTCATTTTCTCAGGAATAATGCTAGGTCATGGAGACTGAGAGGAGGGTTTCAAACTACATTTCTGCAGTCTGTTCATCTTCACTAGTCAAACAGTAAAGTAGAGAGTGTGGTTTTATATTATGATCATGGACTTTGAAGGTGAAAGCCCTGGGTATGAATGACAATTTGCCTTCTTCCTTGCTGTTTGATAAGACCTTCAGTGAATATTGTAAACACTCTAATCCTCTCTTTCTTATCTGTAACATTATAATAATATTAATGATAATAATATCATTCCCTGATAGCCTGTATATTGTAAAGGGTCAATTAAATTAGAAATATGAAGTAGGGTAATGTGTAAGGTTGCAAAAAAAATCAAAGGTTTTAAGGCCTAATTAACCTTATTTCACTTCCATGCTTTGAACTTTGGGGTAATGAATATGTGCAATTATTTAGCTAAGAGGGCTCAAGATTAACGCTTTTGCATCAAGTGTTGCCGCACATATCAACATGGATGATCTTACAGGCTAATGAGGGAAAGAAGCCAGAAGCCGAAGACCACATACAGTGTTAACCCCTTTATATAAAGTTCTACACCTAGAAAATCAATCTTTGGTGATAGAAAAGAAAATTGGCCTTTCAGGGTATGTGGAGAGGGGCATAGGGTATTAATGGGAGAGATTCTAGGAGGCAGGTGATATTACAGATCTTCATGTGGGTATAGGTTATAGGGCTGAGTTCACCTTCTACAACTTCATTGACCAGAACACTTATGATTTGTACACTTCACTGTAGGTGTAAAATGCTTACAAGAAGAATGCAATATTAAAAAGAAAAAGAGAAAATGAAAGAAAACAACAAAGGCATTAAGTCCATCTACTGATCCTGCTTTCAAAGCCATAAAAACAAAATCTGCTATATGATCTATTTACCTCATTCTCTCACTTACACCCATCCTTCTTTCCACAGTGCCATAAAATCTACCTACATACATGTAAGAAAATGAGACTGTACTTCAGCAGCCTTGTCCCTTCTAGCACGTGAATACGTGATGTTTGACAGGAATGACTAATCTTTCTCTTTATAGAAATCTTATGATCTCCACTTTTACCTGAAGTCTTTTGGTTTTAACTAAAGTATTATGACATTAGTGGCACTCATAGATCACATTCACTATATAGCTTACACATATCATTGTGCTATTCTCCAAATTGTTTGAATTTTATATCACTCCTTTTCCTAAACTATGTACATGTTCATGAAGACAAGGCCAAAAAGTTAACAAACAAACAAAAAACCCACAGGTCTTAATAGAGAGATAGGTTTAAGTAGCAAGAAAATATAGTTTAGAAATTAAATTTTATTAGCTGGGCATGGTGGTACGTGTCTGTAGTCCCAGCTACTCAGGAGGCTAAGGCAGGAGAATCGCTTGAACCCAGGAGGCAGAGGTGGCAGTGAGCCGAGATCATGCCACTGCACTCGAGCCTGGGCAACAGAGCGAGACTCTGTCTAAAAAAAAAAAAATTAATTTAATTTATTTTTAAAAAGATAATGCCCTATATAATACAAAACCAAAAAAGTATAAAAGCTATGAAGGGAAAATCAAGTCTCTATTTCACCCTAACCTTTAGGAAACCCATTCCCTTCTGAGAAGTAACAAATGTTGCTAGGATTTTTGTGTAAACTTCCATTATATTGATGAATAGTCTGTATATATGCATATAGCAGTATCTTTTACAAAAATAGAAGCCTGTTATAGACATTACCTTATAGCCTGTATAGAATCCTTATGCCCTGGCAAGAATCAGAGGAACAGTTGTTAGTAAAAATGTGTGTGGAAAGGATGATGGAAGTGAATCATGTATCTTGAACGTCTTCCATATCAATCAATGGTGAATTTAAAAAACTCCAAAAAGTAATGGAAGCCTAGAAATGCAAAATTATGGAGGAATTTTTTTATATATTTATTTATATTTGAGCCTGAGTCTTGCTCTATCGCCCAGGCTGGAGTGCATGTCACGATCTCCAGTCACTGCAACCTCCACCTCCTAGGTTCAAGCGATTCTCGTGCCTCAGCCTCCAGAGTAGCTAGGATTACCAGCAACTGCCACCACCCCTGGTTAACTTTTGTATTTTTAGTAGAGATGGGGTTTCAACATGTTGGCCAGGGTGGTCTTGAATTCCTGACCTCAAGAGATCCCGCCACCTAAGCCTACCAAAGTGCTGGGATTGCAGGTGTGAGCCACCACAACAGGACTATGGAGTAATTTTTTAAAAAAGAACTTTGCAAATATTATAAAATTGCCTTCTTTATGTCATCATGTACAATGTTTCTTATAATCATTTTTGTTAGTTTGAAAGGGATTTTTGTTTTAACTGGGTTTATTTGTTAAACCACGCTGAAGCTGTTTTATGCTTTGTTCATGAGACTTTCTCTTACCCTTCACAGAACTATATTGAATAAATATTTAGTCTGTTACTCTTGAAGTCTACACTGAAAAATATGTGAAACATTACTACTTTTTCTTATTTGTTTGTGGCATTCTGGCCATGAGTTTGTATAGATTTTTTTCAGAACTTTGGGCTTTGCCAGATGTTGAGTAATATGATGTTAAGATATAAGTACAAATAGTTTCACTCTTGAGTCCTTTGTACAAGTGAAAGACAACTTGGAATTCTAAACAGATTAGAGAGGTTACCATTTGTTTGCACTCTCTTAGATAAGAAGGCTCTCTTCGATAAATCCCTCTGCTTATTAGGCAAAGTGCAGAAAGTGTTACATCTGGAGTTCATAAGCCATTGTTTTATGGAATTGGTCCATCATACAATCCCTTATACTCTTGAAATAAACCCATGAGTATTTAAGATGCTATATGTACACTTACTAACACATTCATTCATACACATAACACATCCGTCTATGCACACGTGCTACCATTAGAGACTTCTGTCCTTGCAAAAAATCTTATAGAGTAGAATGGCAACATGCTTTTCAAATTGACAGTTATTTTTTTTAACATTGTTTATCTTTCAAAAGATTTCTGAATTCAGCTACAGGAATTATACTTATTCCTGGACACCTATAACCCCTGTTTTTTTGTATTCAAAATGTTTTGTGATACAACTTTTTTTTCCATTAAAAAGAGCAAAAGTAAAGCTGAAATTATTTTTGAAACACACCATCCTCAGATACTTCTGAATTTATTTTCCTTCCTCAAATCTTGAAGCACATATTATTTCTTTCACATCTTTTGACTGTCAGAATCCAAATTGTTCATTCTGTGACAAGAAAACTTAAGGAAACATTCAGCAAATAGATCGATATGTGGGAGATGGACTTTTAGAGGATTTTAGATGTTTGAGAAGCATTGCTCATAGATTCCGTTGCTTTCAGAATTCCTTAGGATGCCATTCTAAAGGGCGACTACAATTCAGATCACCAAAGTACTTTGATGTCTTATTTTTTTCTTTTGCAGATTGTAATCCACATGTTCAGAAGGCCTTTCCCTCGAGTATAATTTAATGTAATTCACAGTCATTGTTCCTCAAAAATTTGAGTTAAATTAACATAAGTGAATGAAAATGGTAAATAACCACAGACATATTTTATTTTCCTTTGGGATCAGTGACAATATTACGTATAAAATTGGCAGTTGGCTATTAGATCTTCATCGAATCACCCCAAATTTGATTAATAATAGGTATTTCAGTGTAGAGTAATTTAGGTTCATGAAAAACTCTTAGTTTTCTCATTTAGTTATTGGGTTTATTGAGGAACAGGGTATTTTATGGGTGTAATGATGAATTTTGTTCTTTTTCTTTTTACACTAAGATCAAATACAGACTGCAAAACTGACCAAGCATGAAATTGTTTTTAGAAATTGTGGGAGCTAGTTTCGATGGCAAGAATCAGAGGAACAGTTGTTAGTAAAAATGTGTGTGGAAAGGATGATGACAGTGTGTAGGAGAGAATAAAGGTAGAGATGTGTTAATACGGGACAAAAACATTAACCTGACAAACACTTCCCTGTAGAGTATTTTACATGCAAAGCCAGCACCCTTAAAAACATACAGGTTTTTGGATAAAAGCGTTCTCATTGTTCTGACTTTTTTTCTGAACGTGTAGATGGAAAGGACTCACATCTTCATATAGATTTTGTGTTTTATGGTAACTGCCACTGCAAAGCAATTAGCCTTCATGAAGGCTGTGCTTGTGCAATACTAATTAACATGCCTGTTGTGCTGTTTTCCTTGTTTGACCATGTGACAGCCCACAGGTCTGACACCCTCTGTGAACCAACAGCTGAGGAAATTTCCAACATGGCAGATTTTTTACAAAATACACCCAAACAAAAATGTAATCACACTTTTCCTGAACAACTGCATTAACAGAATGTGTTACAACGCATCTACAATTAGAGAATTGCATTCATTTGTACTGGGGAAAAAAATAAAGAAGACTAGACCCTACTCAAGCATATGCATACAAATTGATTATACCTTGGGTCCAGAATTTCAAAGTGTGATAACACTGTATTATATTATCATGGAGAATATAATTTACCAGTATAATCACATCTAGTAAAATTATCATGAAAAGTTGGAAGCAAAGTTGTCAATATATGTACAGCACCATTTCAGACCTCTATCTTGACTGGCTAATTTAGTAAACTTGTATGTAGCATGACTTTAAGAGTCTGGGCATTGGTGAGTTTTGTTACTGTGTGTTTGTTTCTGTTGTGGTTGGGACTGAGATGATATGATGAACAAAATTGTAAACAGGCACTGGATATATGGATTGTACAGTCTAGTGGGTGAAGATGGGGAAGTTTATTTATAGGCTCTACAAATAAATGTAAAGTTAGCACTGATGTGAGGGGAGTTGCTTGATACTCTGAGATTATTAATAGAAATATTTAGCCAGATTGTAAATTCAGGTAAGTTTTCTTGGAAGTGACAATTGAGAAAGACATAAAGTAAAATTGACAATTGTGAAAGACATGAAGGAAGACATAAAACTAAAGACATAAAGTAAAGTAAGTTCAACCAGCTTATCTGATTAAACAGATAAGGGAATCTAGAGCACCAGGTCGCACACAGCTGCACACTGGACTTGCCTCAGAGGTTGTTTTTTTGTTTGTCTTGTTTTCTTTTGTCTTGCTTTGTTTTTTTTTTCTCAATCACTAATACCTTAGTCCCATGTCTAGAAAGTCTAATTTAATTGTTCAGGATATGGGCTGGACATTGAGACCTTTAGAATATCACCAGGTGATTTTGATGCACAGCAAAGTTTGATAACAATTAATCATAATATTCTAGGCAGATGGAAAACGCCTTGTGGTAAGGTGAAGCATGGCAAAATCTTAATAAGGCTGAAAGGTCAGTTGCTGCTCCTGTAGGACAAAGAGAGGAGGGACCTGCGGGGAGAGGCATGTGCAACATGAGACTGATGAGCTGGCCAAGAAGCTTGTAGGCCGTTATGTGGATTTGGTGCTTTGCTGAATAGCAGCAAGAAGCCACTCAAATCTTCCAGTGGACATGATTTTCCACCACCTCTGTTTTTTTTTTTCTGTGAAAAACATGAAAGTATTAACTTTGCTTTTCTCACGTATTTTGACTTATCCATCTCTATGTACCTTTAAATGGACAGGATTTTTTGAGATTAAGTTGTCCATGGAGAAATGAAAATATTTTCTTTTTCTTTTCTTTTTTTTTCAGTCTGGAGTTAGCACAAAGTTAGAAAATGTATTTTAAAAAGCAAGGTGATCCTTAGTCATTAAATCAGTTTTCAACTCTGGGTCTCCCAGCCCCCAGGTGGACCTGAGATGAGCTATACTGCAGGGGCTTTCAACTTCAGCTGCATGTGACAATCAGGGACATTTTTACAAATATTGATATCCAGGCTAAAGTCAGTCAATTTAGGAGTGATAGTTAAGCACAATTTTTGAGGTTCCTTAGGTGGTTCTATGTTTAGCCAGAGTTAATAACAACTGACCTACTAGATAAGCCTTTTTGGATTTGATTAAATTTGGGCATATTGATCTTAGAAATGCCCTGGAATCTCTTGGTTTTTGAAAATGAGAGGAAGTTAAAATGAACACCTTAAGGTATTTGCCTAAGTGCATTCTCTTCACAGAATAGAGATGAGTCCTTTCCAGGCAGATCCAGTTAAAGGAAACTCCCTCCAGAATGCTGGGTGATGAAGTGAAGGAAACTTTGCCTCCTCTGGATGTTTTCCATTGGCTACATCACATTTCCCATGTTGTGTTTTCAATAGTCAGTATCTAACTGTAAATGTTTGTACCTCTAACACTTAGTTCGATTATTTTCCCAGAGTGGTGTCAAGTCCACACATTTATATCAATGCTTCTGCTTTTCTAGATGCCAGTTGACATTCACAGTTTTTACATTTAAGGGAAGAAGAAACTGACAAAAGAAGTAAAGGAAGTTTCTATGGAATAGAAAGGGAAGGAAACAGATCTTGAACATGGGTAGAAAGGAAGAAAGTAGACTTTGTCCGGGTTAGAAAGCCTATTGACATGAGGAGTCATGCTTACGGAGGTCAGAAAGAAAAAGCAGAGTCAGACATGGGCTGAGAAGTTTCAACACCAGGCAGCAGCTGCATGAGTCCATCAGTGGATGGGCTACCTAAGCAGGCAGGGCATTATGCTTGCGGGTTATTCTGCAAAGCATCCTCAGCCAACAATGAATGGCATTAGATTCATCAAAGGATTCAGTGAAAATGAAGCTTTTTGGGTGAAGGATTCCAAGGATATTCTGAGAGTTGTGATATAGGTGAAGAAAAATTCTCAGCATGAATTGAATAATGTTCATACAAAGTAAGTCTGAAAGTTAAAACTTAGAATAAGTACTGAAACCACACCAGCTAGCACCAGGAAACACACAGGGCCATTTACTAGTAACTCTTAGGAGTTCAAGCATAGAAAATGATGTTTTAAAGGTCAAAGTTAAAAGATTATGCCTTTTACCTCCATGAAATTTTATAGCTGGAAAGGAACTCCAATCCAAACCACTCATTTAACAATGAGAAAACCGAAGTGAAATGATTTATCAAGCTAAGAAATTATTATGAGCTAGACCTAGAATCCAGACTCTCTCACTCATGATTCTTTTGTATTCTCAGTCTGTCATGCTGTGTTCAGACCAGGGCAAATATGAGACCGAACTGAAGTGGGGAAAGGTTTCCTTCAGTCACGGGAAACCACCATTAAGGGTTATTCAATGCTGGGAAAGTACAGTGTGGAAATAGCTGCACTGTAACAATCATAGCTGACTAACAGCAAGCTATCATTTGCAAAGCCATGAACAGAAAACTTTGGTTGGGATTCAGGAGATGAGTTAGAATTCTTTTCTGTTACAGACAAATTCATTATTCATTCCTTCATTCATCTGTGCCTCTTGTGCTCATGGCAATGTGCTTGGCACTGTAGGATAGATAATGCAATAGACCCTGCCCTGGAAGTGCTTATAGTCAGTATGGAAGACAAGATATATGTGTACAGAATTATAATTAAGCACTGATTTTAAAAAGTGTGTGAGATCTGGAACAAATCAGTAGCCAGGGTATTTCAGAAGATGGAGAAGTTATTTTCATCTACTAGGGCAAGTAGAATTGCCAGAGTCAAGAATATTTAATGAAAAAGATAGAATTTAAATTAGATATTGAATGATAAGTAAGATGTGTATGGTGAGGGAAAGGAAGAAAGCATTTTAGAAAGAGGGAAAAAGAGAAGCATGCATGAACAAAATTAGTGCTTTTTGACAGGATGTGAAACATTTTTAAAAATGTAAGTTGAGAAAGTGAGTTGGAATTAGATTCTAAAATATTAGTCTATGTATGTTTTAAGTTGACATTTAAATGGGTGACAGAAGAATGGAATAGATAGGTTGGTATCAGGCTGTGTTTTAGGAAAAGCAACTTAAGAGAGAGCCAAGGGTAGTCTGGAGATAACAAAGACTGAAAGCCTAGAGATATATTAGTTTACTCCCATGCTGCTATGAAGACATACCAAAGACTGGGTAATTTATAAAGGAAAGAGGTTTAATTGACTGTAGAGTTTCCACAGGGCTGGGGAGGCTTCAGGAAAGTTTCTATCATGGTGGAAGGGGAAGCAAACACATCCTTCTTCACATGGCAGCAGGAAAGAAAAGTACCCAGAAAAGAGGGAAAAGCCCTTTATAAAATTGTCAGATCTCCTGAGAACTCAATATCAGGAGAACAACATGGAGGTAACTGCCCCAATGATTCACTTACCTTCCACCACTCTCTCCCATGATACATGGGGATTATGGGAGCTGTAGTTCAAGGTGAGATTTAGATGGGGGACACATCCAAACCATATCAAGTGACTTCTTAGATTATGATTGCAAAATATCAGGTCAGAGTAATTGAGAATAGGAATCAGAGAAACAACCATAATAATATAGATTATAACAGAGTGGGACAATATAGCAGAGAATGGTAGGCAGTGTCTTCCAAGTAGACAAAAATAAGAGAACGGAAATGGAGACCCCAAGTTGGTCTCAAAGATTCTAAGCCTGGGTAACAAGAGGGAAGACAGAGTCATGACAATAAATATGGAATGCAAATATTTCCGTAACACTCATCATATTCTCAGTCTTGAAAAAATACGTCATTCTTTCTCCCAAAAATATTTAAATCTGCCATATATATCGTATATGTGCAGCATGTCCACAAATGCAAATTTTGTAGCTTTAATCACTTTTGCAGGTTAGCATAGATTTACAGCAAAAGAGAAATTGACAGAGAATTAAATAAATTATGCGGCAGGGAAATCAATTTTTTTTACTGCTCTCAAGCTCTAGACTCTGCCTAGAGTTTTTGTCATTTGCTATGCTGCCTCATATATTCCAAAAATTATTCTAAGAAAAAGTTGTTTAGAGAGTTTGTCTAGTTTTTAGAGCAGCCACTCAGAGTTGAAAATAATCAATAGTAGCTTAAGATTCAGGCTCTAACTGGATATTTAGGCAGGAACCCAAAGACACAGTTATTCCTTCTAACTCAATTTAGTACAATGTAGAGAGCATGAATGTAGCAGCCCAAGCCATCTGTTCTTTTTTTCTAATTTTGAAGAGGTTATTTTTACATCAGTCTTTGGAATTTTTGGTTCTGTCTGTGCCATGCTACAAAAATACTGATGCTAACAGACTAATTTTTTTAAAAAAAATTGTTGATAAGAGGAAGAGGAAATTGTGGTATATAGTCCTAGTCATTTTCCCAGTTAGGCAGTATTTCCTTTCTTTTCACATAAACTCTATGACCTTTTACTTTCTCACCACCTCCTTTCCTCTGCCTCAGTTTTCTTATTAAAGTCTCAACATTTCTGATAATGGGTGTCCTAGAATTTCTTTACAGGAGGGATTTAGGCACTGCTGCCTAAAATAAGAGAGTTGGGGGGCTTATTTTAAACCTAAACTGAAATAAGAGTCTTTTATTTTATTTTATTTTTAGACAGAGTCTTACTCTGTTACCCAGGCTGGAGTGCAGTGGCGTGATCTTGGCCACTGCAACCTCCATCTCTCAGGTTCAAGCAATTCTCTTGCCTCAGCCTCCCGAGTAGCTGGGATTACAAATGCACACCACTATACCTGGCTAATTTTTGTGTGTTCAGTAGAGACGGGCCAGGCTGGTCTCAAACTCCTGACCTCAGGTGATCCACCCACCTTGACCTTCTGAAGTGCTGGGATTACAGGCATGAGCCACTGTGTCTGGCCTAATAGACATATTTTTTAATTAAAAATATATATTACTGATTTTAACAAATCAAGATTTCTAAGATGATTTTTTTCATGTTTTCCATAAGATTTCTAAGGAGTCCAATTTCCTAATATTGTTACCAGTATTGTTATGAGAATAATTATTCTGGAGGAGACTGGTGTTAAAACAATTCCCACCATAGCTGATAATATAATAGATTGCATTGGCTAAGTGTAATTTATGAAAAATATGCAGTGGAGACCCCTAACTACTTATATATGTAGCCTTCAATCACTTCTGAGATTGCATAGGCATGTATTGCTCCAAAATGATAGAATAATATAAATATACAGCAATCTATGTATTTATTCAATTATCAATTGATTCACTTATCAAATATTTAAAATGTTCCTATCATACATATAGCTGTGGATATCTAAATTCACATGTGAGCAAAGCAAAATTAAATTGCCTATACCATTCATTTGAAAAGTTAGGCATAAACACTCAACTGAAAGATCCCTTTTCTTTCTCATAGTTAAAATGATACCTTCCTTTTACTTTAGAAGCTAGCCTTCAAATATAACTATTTTACTAAATTCACAGTGTAGTGGTTAAATGTATGACTCTGGAGGTAAACTCCCCAGTTTTGTAACATAACTGCTGTGTGTCCTCAGACGAATTACTTGACCTTGCTGAGCTTCAATTTCCTTTTTTTTTTCTTTTTAAAATAATTCTTTCTTTTTTAAGAAGCAGGGTCTTGCTCTGTCACCCAGACTGAAGTGCAGTGGCACAGTCATGACCCACTGCTGCCTTGACCTCTTGGGCTCAACTGATTCTCTTGCCTCAGCCTCCCAAGTAGCTAGAACTACAGGTGTGCGTCACCACACTTGACTAAGGAAAGAGCAATTTATTTTTTCATAGAAACAGCATCTAACCATGTTGCCCTGTCTGGTCTCAAAATACTGGCCTTCAGTGATCCTCCTGTCTTGGCCTTCCAATGTACTGAGATTACAGCTGTGAGCCATCAAGCCTGACCTGAGTCTATTATCTCAATTAAAAGAAAATATATTAATAGTACCTATCTCATAGGGTGATTGTAAAGATTGAACTAATTAATAGATGTAAACTACTTAGAACAGTGTCTTATTTGTGGTGAGCCCTTAATACAAGTTTATTATTCTGACGAAAGCCATATTTCTCTTCATTACGTCTACCTATGCTTACCTTCCTTGTCTCCCATAATCACCCCTAAACAATTGTGGGCCATACTAGCTCGGCAAATAAAATAATTAAACCAATCATTGTACCTGTATGTATTTCTATATAATTAATATGAATTTTTGGACTAGAAATTCATAAAGGATATGCTGATATGGACACTGAATCTAAGAGATAATGCCAAATTTCCAGATCTCTTCTTTAGCATGTTCTGGCTCATGCGATTATTATGAGAGGTTTTAAAGTCAACTGTAATTTCAGGTATCTATCGGAAAACACATTAAATATCCTCTAAATGATGAAAAGATAGAAGAATGCATTAATACAGCTGAAATATAGACTTAGAAGGCAGCAACAGCAGCCAACTGTGACCTTTTTATTGAGAAAGTGACCCCGAAAATGGCCGAGGAAATTTCATCATTTATTTCCCACTTCTGAACCAAAGTCTCAGATGCCTTTAAATCCCCATAGGATGAAATTGGCTTTAGGTTGTATATAAAATACAAATTGAGTAACGGAATGTTTTATCTTTACTGCTCAGATGTTTTATCAGCATTGAATAGAAAAACACACTAATATTTCTTTCCTTAATATGTGCACGTCAGCTATAATTATAATCAGTCCATCCAAAGAAGGAATTCATGGGACTTAATGTGCTAAAGATAGACCTTGCTAATTCTCTAAAATTATACATTTGCTTCTGGGCATGTAGTTATAACAGTACCTCTGTGCCATGTTCTTTCTATATTGCTACAAAGCACTGTACATTACATTGTAGATATGGAGTACCAAATCAATTTGGAAGTTTGAATTTCTAGAGTATTTTATGTTTAAGTACAGATCACACAGAGTGGACACTCCCTAGATGAGTTGTTGAATGGCTGAAAAAGTACAAGATAAATGAAGCTCTTTGATAAACTATGGAAAGCAATAATAACCTGTCTATAAATTTGATTTTGGGGCTAAGGTAGGTTTGTTTTGATATTACATTTATTCCGGTGTGAAATATAATATAAAGAAATGCACAGTATTCTGTGTTCATAACAGAGTAAAAATGTATGCATTTATTAAAGCAACTAATATTAAAAAGCATCTACTATGTGGATTTATGAAATAACCTATATTTATTGCATGCACAATGCTTATATTTCAGTAGAGAATAAAGATAAGGCAATGAAAATATAGGAGTATCTTATAACTGAGTTTGTATACTTTGACCACATTTTGTACATAATTGATGGTGCTGGTTGTGTTAATCTAATTGTATTCCTCATTACACAATGTGTGTGTATAAGCATGCATAAAAACAAAATCATCATGTACATCTTGAATATATTCAACTTTTAATTGACAATGAAATATTTTATATATATAACATATACATACATATATATATGCAAGTGCTAGGGATAAGCAGAAATTAATCTGGGGACATTGAAGGTGACACTTTAGGATTATTAGACATTTTAAGAAAAATCGCATTTCAACTTCACCTTTGTAAGAAGTTGTACTACTGGATTTCCTTTCCAAATGAAATGCGGTGTGACAGAAAATAGGCTCATATCGCTCTCTTTAGTGGGATAGCTTTCTTTCTCAACATCAACTAACACATCTCCTAGGTGTCCTTAAAGTTTCAATGTATAAATATTCTACCTCATTAAGCATAAGGACTAGCCATGGACATATGCCGCTAGTGTCCACTTTCCTTCAGAGATTTAGGGTGATGAGAAGATAAAGGGTCTGCTTACCAGATGGAGCTTGTCAGATTAGCAATTGGAGCAGAGTAAATATCGCTGTCATATTGTTGTTTTGAAGCACAAAGAACCCCTTTTGTATAACGCATGTGCATATTTAATAGTTTAAAACAAAAAAAGCTCAGCAGAAGGTTGGCTGGTGGTTGTACCTCTAGCAGAGTGGCCATTGCCTGAAGGCACGTTTCTGCTTTCCTCATAATAAGGAACATTAGCAACCAGTGGCTTGAGAAAGGCAGAGTCAAATAAGTCTCTTGGGGCCTAGTCGGCCACATGAAGTGAGAGCCGTTAGACACAGCAATGAGATTACTGCTCCAGAAAGGGTTTGCCACATATATTACTGCATAGGCTTTTCAAGCTTGCCAGCTCACTCAACTTACAAATGTCAAACATGATTTAAAAGGTTATTATACTATCAAGAGGGAAGGAGAATGATTTTCCATCACTGAAATTTCTGTTTCATTCTGTGGCACATACTGCATCTCACAAAGGCCAACATTGCAAAATAACCTGCTTTTATCTTTAATAAGTGTTTTATGGACCTTAAATTGGAAGAACCATTTCCACTTTATTTATATTAGAAATTTTGATCTTTTCTGGTTGAATACCAGTGTGATAGATATAGTGTGTGTATCCCTGTATTGTGTTTAGAAGATTGTTCTTTGAGAGGAGTAAATTTGTTTGTGATATGTCAGTTAGGGAGAGCATACATAGGTAAGCTGTAGTTTTGATAAATGCATTTGTAAGTCTGCAATATTTTATGCTAAACATGATCAGGGCAGTTCTCTGTACTGCATTACTTATTTCTTGGGTTTTATTGTGACTGGTATTTAAAAGAACCTACTTTCAAGCTCTTTGACCCCTTTGGGAATATTTATTTGCTCAATAAGGACTCTATTTGTTGGCCTCAATGAGTTAAGTACAATTGTATTTGAAAAGTTGCTCAATGAAAGCAGAGGACTGTTTTTCTTTTATTTTAGGGAGATTTTTACTCTTGTTTTGCAACACTTGAAAAATAAATAATCTTTAATGTGGCTGTTAAAATATACAGTAAACACCTTATTGTCAATGTGGAATTTTTAAACATTGCCTCTGCCGTCATAAAAGAGGGCAAAACAAGGGATTTCTACTGCCCTTTTGGTAGCATTCTTCACTTGATTTCCCAGCAAATCACTCTGATTGCTTTTTCTGAGTGTGAGACCATAAAACTGAAGGTTGCCTACATATCCAGGTCCCAGAATGTGCCATGCGCAGCAATTTATCAGCACTCTAAGCTGACACATTTGGGGATGGTGTTCTCAGGTGGGATGTAAAAAGGACAGAAGGATACAGTCTACAGTGTTGAGATATTGTCTGTTCCCCCTTTATCTGAAACTCTGAAGCATTAAATTAAAACCTGTGAATTCACCCATGTTCGCATGGGCATTGTCAAAATTAAATTAAACCTTATGGAAGGAAGCCTTCTTGGCTTGAAGAATAGCACCTTTCCTCCAAGTTGTGCACCAATTTTGTCATTTGCCAAAGTGCAAGTCACACAAAAAAAAAAAACCTAAAAAAAATCTTTGAATTTTAAAAAATAACCAGACTTCTTCCATGGGACAATAGTACTAAAAATTTAAATTTATTCAACTTCTCCAGATGGAGTATGAAATTAGCTTTCTAACATTTTAACAAGAGTGATCCTGAATATCTACATAAGGATTAATATGTATGTCTGTCTATGCCCTTTTATTCTTTTGAAGATTTTCTGTAATATATACTGATTTAAAGTATTTTCTTTATTATTATATAAACAAAAATAAATCTGTAAAGATACAAAAATATTTTCAGTTTAGGAAATAATTAGAACATCCTGTTTTCCCCTCTTCTTATAAAAAATAACAATAGAAAGAAAAAAATCACATAAATATTGAATGATAATAAATATAAGTTTTAGTTTTGAAATTTGACCAAATAGTACATTTATTACAATAATGTACTCATATATTCAGTAACCAATGACATATTTATGTAGGTTTTGAATGTTTAAATAATCTCATTTAAAAATTTTCAACATTTTGTTCTAATTGGATAAAAAGTTTCTTTACAAGTTTTTCACATGGTTTCTTTTCATTGAAAACTCTTTTACTACATGTGAAATACAATTCTATTAATAAAATATTAATTCATATACACCTTTTTTAAAGCATTCAATTTTTGGGGCAAAGCAATGTAAATGTATAAACTCAAAGACACAAACTATGATTGTTAATTTGATGAAATATATCTCACATTAAATTGTAAAATGCAGCAAAAGTGTTCCTTCTATAGCAAAATCTTAGCTTCTGTTAAACACATATTTTTAAAAATTCTGTGTGACCCTATCTTAAAGAGGTAAGTTCACTAATAGACCAGTAAATGATTTTCTAGAAACCAAATTGAGTTTTGAAATAAAATCATTGTCTAAAAATATGCAGACATATAACACATAACATAAAGCTTGTTATGTCAGTCCATATGTGAAAGTTATCTTTCTACTATGATTCTACAATAAAAAATATTCATTGATATCTCAAAGCTTAGTAATTACATAGAAGAATGTGTAATCTTAGAACTTTTCAATCACCTCAATATTTTTTTTAGAAATCTTAAATTGAAAATTAGATGTCATGCTAATAGTATTTTACCTCCTTCAGAAACAAAAGCATTGTGTAAGAAAGGCATTATCTTTGCAGCTGATAATGTACAATTTCATTTTTCATTCTAGATATCCTTAAAAAATTGAATAATGCATTCTTGCCACCTATTTCCCAAGGCAAAAATAGATACCTTGTCACCTTAAAATATTTCATAGAACAGTTGCTGCCTTTAACATGTAGAACATAGCTGCCTGAGAAATAGGGCACGTTTTAGTGCTTGTGATAATGAAACTTCATTGGGTAAGAAATCAAGTGACTCATGCTTGTATCCGGGCCTAGTTAATTCATGTTGGTGGGTGCTATGAAAAAGATAAGAAGATGCCAAAGTGGTGAGTTGTCTGTGACCAAAAAGAATTATTTTGTTGGAACCATGTGACCTAACACTAATATTACATTTTATTTAATATTAGAAAATTATACAGTAGAAAATATTCTCTAGAAACTAAGCTAGCAATTTTAATGTAGAGTTTATCATCTTGGCTAAGGAATTGCAAACACAAAAGCATATTAGAATATTAATTCTAAGACTTTTGGAAAATGTGACATTCGTTCTTTTCATGTGAGACAAGTCTAAGCAGATATTTAGCCATGTTCTATGTAGGCAGGAAGATCTCATCTAAATTCCCTGGCCTTCTTAGCATTCTGACTCACAATATCTTTATCAGTTTTCTAGTGATACATGAATAAAAGTGTAATAAGAGATAAACCCAAGGCATAGTCAGGAGTTCAGGGGAGACTAGGCATTAGTCTAGGTAGGAGGAAGAACCTAGACTTCCAAAGCGGCCTGGGATTCTCAAAGTTGTGTCAGTGACACTGGATCTATCCAAATATACTGATAGAAGAGGCCCTGGGAGGAGAAACACAGGAGCATGTGTGCTAGATAGTGGACATACATACTAAAAAATGTATTGAAAAATTTAAATAGTACCATTTCTGACTATTCTTGTGGTTTCATAACTTTATGGAGCTATAATATATACTAAAGATAATCACCACTTGTCAATTTCAGTGAAACGAGTAGGACCAGGGAATTTTATAGCTTTTCAATATCTAAAATGCCTATATTTATGTATAAAATTTTTAGATTACTTGGACATACTGTATTTCTCTCCAGTTCTAACTCAATCTTAGAGAACTGTATTTCTCTCAGACTCTAACTCATACTTAGAGAATTATAGTTCTCTTGGAATCTAACTCATACTTAGAGAATTGTGTTTCTCTCAGATTCTAACTAATACTTAGAGAAGGTAAATAACTGACTATATAGATATACATATAGAAAATGGCTGATCTTAGATTTAATCCAAGGTCGAGATTAAGACTTGACCAAGATTAACTCTTGATCCAAAACTTTTAGTCCAATATTTTCTCCACCATAAGTCAAGAGGTTAAATGAACATTGGATTCTAATTCTGACTCTACTAATGATGGGCATAGGTACCCATATTATGGGGCTGAGATTTGGCTATTTATTGATTTTATTTATTTTGTTTTGTTTTAATCCCAAGTAATTCCGATTTATAGCTAGGATTGAGAACTACTGTTTTAAAATCTAAGAAAACAAAATTTATTTTCCTTTTACTTTACTTTCATGTATATTCTGATAACATCAGTTGTTATTAAGCCTCACTTTTATATGCTCACAATATATAAATATGTACATACATAATTCACAGAAAAAAGTTTCTGTGCTTAATTACCCATCTCAAAAGCAGAGTTAGAGGATTTAGGGAAAATGCAGAATGTGATACCAATTACAAGAAAAAATGGGAAGTATTCTTCTTTTGTAGTTGGTTCTTTCTAGATTCTGGTGTTTTAATCTGGAGGGACTGAAAAGAGCCTCTGTCTGTTGATTATCATTATGTGCTTTCATGCTTATGGAGAGATTTCTTCATGCAGATTCTCCTGAAAGAAGCCACTGAGTGATAATGAAAGGCTTATAATTAGGATTGCCAAGTTTAGTAAATAAAAATACTTGTATTAAATGTTGTTATATGGCAACACTACTGTTAAGGGCTTGGCTCTCAAATTCATCTCTGGTACTGTGTTTTTAGCTCTCTTCCCAGATGAGTGATGGCAACCGCCCTGTCTGCAAAAGGCAAAACATTATCTTTCTGTTCTTTAGAGGCATTGACCTAGCTGAAATGTTTCTCTGGATAATCCAAGAGGAATCAAACATTTACATCATCAAGAACCACATTTGTGTCTGTGATACTGTTGAAGGGTCCATAGGGAGATGACTGATTTTTAGAACAGTGGTACTTGTAAAACAGCAACAATAAGGCTTAAAAGAAATTAATGCCAAAAGTGATTTTCTTCATTCCTTAATGCAAAATCTTTCTACCTGTAATTCATAGTAACTGAAAATGGAAAGCAAGTGGTAGACAGTAGCTTTTTCTTCCATTAAAATGTTTGAAAACTTCAAGTTTGTTTTCTATGTAATGTCTGACATGGCCATGCAGATATTCTTCATACAGAGTTAGGTCCTCTCCTAGGATTCCTGTGACTGAGAGAGGAAAATTTTCCCTTATTTTAAATTTATTTTAATGGATCACATATCAAATTTTATGTATATATAAACTCAAATTAAGAAGTCATTTATTGCAAAATTGTCTTTAAAAAGCTAAATCTAACATTAATAAAATTAAGTCCCTATTTGTAGCCTGATGGTATCTTTAAAAAGTTTTGGATAAAAGTAAATCTCTACACCTCCAAATTGAATGTTGCAACCAATTCAGAACCTATGGGAAATTAAATTGAGAAAGATGTTTTTGAAGACCCATTTCAGGGTAAATGAATTCCTGTGTCTTGAGAACCCTAAAGCAGATAAGAAAGCAAGGCAATAGACCTAATTTTATTTGGAGTATAAAATTCCTGCAGTTGAGGATATATAAGAAAAGATTTATCTTGTGTCTATTTGTCTTGAAGTTCAGTTCATATCTGGTCCTAGAAAAAAGGAAAGATATTAGTTTCCAGAGAGAGCAATTGTGTCTTTCAGAAAAATTGTCCTTTTCTTCCCAATTGAAATGGCTGAAAATTAAGTGGTATTGTGAAAATTTCATTATCTTGTGTCTCTTAAGACTCAAGCTCTCTTTTTCAGAGCAGTTATCCAATATCCTAATAGATGAAAAATAATTTAGAACAACCCTATTAGACCAAGATTTACCAATACAATGTTTATTTAAATATAGAATTACTATTTAATATAGAATTCAGTATGGATAGCAGTGATGAGCTTTAAGTGAAAAAGAAAAAAGAAAAGAAAAGAAAACCCATAATGGATTAGGTCTAATACAGCTTTTTTGTCATGAGTGAAGAGGCTAATGTAATATAAGCACTCATGAGTAATCAGATGTCTTCTGATGAGTGAATTGAAATGTCATAGCAGAAGTAATCCACTATACATTTTATTATGAATTTTTGTGGGTAGATTTAAATTTATTTTCTGACTCATTTAATTTATTTAATCAAAATCTAAGATGCATGGAAAAATCAATTTTGGTAATAAGAGATTTACCCCAATACATGTATTCATTTCTAATGTTTTCTTTTTCTCATTAGTTGACTGGGTTATAATTTATGCTTGACATTCCTTATAGCTTTATTTCTGGTTTTACTAAGGGCCACGAAACTATATATATCAGGCATTTCCAACAATATTGTACTATTTTATGTGCACTAGAAATATCCTGGTGCTTTCAGTAGCTCCAATCAGATATGTCTTTGACATGATTTGTCAGATTCCACAGATAAACTGTATTTTTGCAAAACTGAATTTTAAAAAATGTAGTCAATTAGAAATATATATGGCTATTTAATTGACTTCTATTATTTTGCTCTTAGCTCATCAAAGATCTAAGGCTAAGATCACCATGATCTTTGGTGAGAATATATTGCTGAAAATGTTTTGAAATCACTGGGTAAGTGATTAAGAACAAAAAGGATTCAGTGTAAATCAGAGTTCTCATACAGCACTCATCATGATTTACAGGAAATGCAGATTCGACTGGGTTCACTTGAAAACTACTGAACTTAACTTCTCAGTGTTCTTGTGTGTAAGTAGGATATGCTTAATGTGGATCACTAAGCTCTTTTGCAAAATCATTTGTTTCAAATAAAAACTGTCTCATTCTTTCATTTATTAGTACATCACTCAAAACAAATGACTCAGGTCCAGGTGTGGTGGCTCACACCTGTAATCCCAACACTTTGGGAAGTCAAGGTGGGCAGATCACTTGAGGTCAGAAGTTGGAGACCAGCCTGGCCAATGTGGTGAAACCATGTCTCTACTAAAAATACAAAATATCTGGGTCTGGTGGTACGTGCCAGTAATCCCAGCTACTGCGGAGGCTGAGGTAGGAGAATTGCTTGAACCTGGGAGGTGGAGATTGCAGTGAGCTGAGATCACTCCACTGTACTCCAAAAGCCTCCGTAACAGAGCGAGACTACGTGTGAAAAAGAAAAAAAAATAAATGATCCAGAAATTTAAAAAACTTGTTAGTTTTTATCCTCCTTGAGCATATATACATGACAACCAGTTGAATTCTAGGTGTTTTTCAGCTTATTTTTATATCTAACACCTGATACTTCACAAATAAAAACAGGTAGAAGTTTTGTTGAGTATTTTTGTTATTATATATCTAGACAGCTTTCAAAACAACTAGTCAGTGGTTTCAAGTATGTTTTGATCTCCATCTTGATTCACATAATTCATGTATTGTTTGCAAATGAGAATTTTACCTGTATTACCTGGAAGCATTTTATGAAGCCAGTTTTATAAGTGCCTCTAAAGAAATAGAAAAGCTCACATGCCTGTGTCTAACCAAGGATACAAGAGAAAGTGAATGAGAGTGTTTTGATTATTTATTTTTTGACTTACCTCTCAGCTCACACATAAACCAATATGGAAATAGTAATATCTAATGTAGAAAATAGAAACCTATATGTTTTTTAGTGATTTTTGAGTGAGTGTGACTAGACAAGTCAGATAATTTATCATTTTCATTCTTAGGCCATAAAGATCCCTCTGGCAAACTGAAGAGTTTAATGACTACATGTTTTCTTAAACTTTAACTGTCTTGAGTGAAGGGTGGACATAGTTTGTACAATTGTTGCATGAAAATATCTCCCTGAACAAAGAGGAAACAGTCCTCCTCTACCATGAGAGGGAATAGAGGCATACGTGTCAGAATTCAATGTGGCAGTTACTCATGGAAATGATTCAACACACACATTTTAAAAATTCAGAAATCTTAATTATCTCCAAATCTAAAAAATCAGCAACCTTTATTCACCTTGTCTGTTGGCTTTTAGACTCATGCTTAATTTAATAGCTGACAATACAAAACTTATCTTTATTTCTTAAAATTTCTAATTGGAACCTATCAGCTGCCTTCCATAAAAGAAAATGCTTCTTATGTGAAAATGGTGTAGCCTCCTCCACTTTCCATCAGATAAAGATTAAAGGAACGAGATAAAGCATATGTCTGCATTTGTTATTTCTAGTACCAATTTTTATTGTATCAGTCGGGATGGGTTAGGAATTCTGTTAATGAACAGTCCCCAAATTTCAGTGGTTTTTCCATTTAATTTTTTAATTGAAACATAAGAGTTGTACCTATTTGTGAGGTATATAATGATGTTTTGATATTTATAATATGCAGTAATTAGATCAGGGTAATTAGCATATCTATCATTTCAAACATTAATCATTTTTGTATGTGTGTTGGGAGTATTCCATATGGTCCTTCCAACTATCTGAAATTATATAGTGTATTATTGTTAACTACAGTCATCCTGTAGCAGTATAGAATACTATAATTTATTCCTCACATCTAGCTGTAATTCTGTATTCTTTTACAAATCTCTTCCTATCCCTACCTTCCCCAACCCTTCCCAGTCTCTAGATCAGTGTTTTTAAAAGCAAAATTTACAAAAAAGATCTATCAGTCCTTGGGCTACATGCCTGTTTCAGGTTGGCTGGGGCCTTGGTCTGGCAAAAATATGGACTTTTCTTCAGTATCCAGGGTGAAGGAATGTTGACACCCTGGTGATAGTGGCTGAGGGAAAAGAGAGTTCTGGATGCTTTTGTAACAGCATAAATCCCTCAGCCCATAGTAATGCATGCCATATTCTGTTACAACTCAGTAAGTCACATGCCACACATAACCACAAAGAAGTCAGAAGGCAATCTAGCTATGTTTCTAGAAGGAGGGGGCCACCACAAACATTCACAAGCAACGATCATGATTATCCATATACTACCTGCAAATATAAAACCCCAGTTAGATTCCATTGCTCCTAATCTTACTTAGTCTAGATGCTAACCTAACTCCAATTTTAAAGCATCGCATCTAGCATTCGGCCTTCTTCTTTAAGCAGAGTTCTCTTTTGTGGGTTATTGATGTGTTTTTGTTTTAAGGTGTTTTATCTGAAGTCAAAACAAACACTAGTGAATATGTCATTAGTGACTAAGCCTAATAATTATAACATTGATTCAACGGGATTAAAATTTATGCATGAGATTCTGCTATCAGGTTGTTCAGGGAGATGCTCTGCGACTCCCTAAGACTTACAGTTTCTGTGTCTTGCATGTCATTTTACAAATATTCCAGAGAATAGACTGTGAATCATCGAATTCAACATCAGAAGGTTGACAGGGAAGTGTTGGAAAATGTATCATCTATTTCTTATATTTCAGCAAGATTGTACACAAGGCATTGTATGTGAAGCCATTAGGCTGGGAGGGCAGACAGAGAAAATGTTTTCCCAAAGTTGTTTCATTCATTTCATTGTACAGCAAGGTTGTACAGTGAACTGAATGAAACAACTTTCGGGAATCACTGCCGTAGGGAATCACTGCCATAGGAAATGTGGCTAGGGTTTGTCTTGTTAAAAATAAACTTATTTTGGACCTTCTTTTTGTCTAAATTTCAGTAGCTAGTCTCTTTATAACAATTTTCGAATGAATCTACTTGGAATTTTTGTATTTATATAATTAACAAAAGTGGTATTGTCAAAGTTCATGAATATTCTGAATAATAATAAAAATGAAAATAAAATAATGTGATATAGAGAGAAGAGAGCTGGATCATGTTACTGTGATTCCTCAAGTGCCTTAATGTCTCCAAAGCATCAGTCTCCTTCTCTGTACAATGGTGGAAACAAAAATCAACATTTGCAAACTAATAATATGAACTTGGAACTACACAAAGGTCTTATTTGCAGAACAGTCTTAGAATAACTACATAAATAGAAGCATGGTAAGTGTAACTGTGTAACTGTATGTAAACAAGCACACAATTTTAAATGGAAATTAAATTTCATTATTCAGACCACATTGATTTTATCTGATCAAACTACTCTCACATGTTTGTGTTACAAGATCTGAGGGTGAATGGCATTGTGTGATGAATTCCAACAAGTCTGGGCTTTACTTAATTAAATTTTACAGTGTTGGACCAAACAGTAAATGCTTGTGAAGTTGATTAGTTCATCTCTCCTTAACTTTGAGATGCTTAATCAAATAAAATCATAAAACGTAAAAAGGTAGAAGTGACTTTGAATTCGTATCCTCTAATCCCCTCACTTACATTATTTAAAACTGGGCTGTTATCAGTTAGGAATTTTATTCAACTGTTAATAAAAGATTTTTGAAAGTTAATGCTGTATACAAATTGTAAATGTATACCTCCAATGTTTTTGCAAGTTTCTTGGCCTTCTCTATATAATTGCCTACATGATTCGCAAGGTTTGCACAGCATCTTATTTATAGAATAATGAAATCCAACCAAGAAAGCTGATTGAAAACAGCAAAAAAGAATGATAAAAGGCAAAAGGGTAACTGACTGCTAAGTTTGTCTCATCTTAAAAAGAGCCAGCGTTTTTGCTTATAACTTATTGCACAGCATTTTATTTTATTTTGAGGTTTCAATATTCACGTTTTTTAAGTGATGTTAATTACAGCATTTGAAAGGGAGAATCTAATTCCACACAAAATGGAAGACTCTGAGATGTACCCACGAAACTGCTAAAAAACAAATTGAGTGGTGAGAATACAACACAAGTCCAATTTAGATTCTGAGTGTTGTCACCATGTGATTACAGTCACACAGACTCTTCCAAGCTTATAGCTGGAGCTCCTGGAAGCTGTTTCTTACTCTGGTGCAAGGGCAAAAAAGAACAACACAAGAAGGAAATAGTCCTGAATTATTAACTTCATCACACCTACCTTCTTCACCCCAATATGGCACAAAAGAAACAGTGACCACACCTTGCAGACCATTTGGTGTAAAAGAGGTGACAATGAACTGGGGTGGGAAAAGTCATGATGATCTGTCTAAAAAAGTCCCTTTCAGGTGAGTTTGTACACACTATCAAGTTTCAAGCCTCTCTTCAATTAGGGTTAGAAAATCAAGGTTCAATTCTCAGGAAATCACAATTTTATTTATTTACTCAATATGAATTTACAAAGTGCCTACATATTATCAGCTTCCACTTGTGGGTGTTTCTAGATAAAAAAGACACCTGGCATCTCAAAGCGGCTACCGTGTTCCCTCCAAGTCTCTCACTGAAAGGACCTTTTTTGGAAATGAGTTTCTTCTGTACCTCTGAAAGGGTAACATCCATCATAAAGCTGAATCATCTTTAACCTGGAGATATTTGGCAGTACTTGCATTCTAGACATACAACATTAAATGATACACTAAATTCTGAAGGTAGCTAATGCTACAAAATAGTTTAAAATTAAACAATTGTGCAATATTCATTTATGTTTAAAATTCTAGTCCTAGACCAAGCTTGTGGCCACCAGTACTGACGTTCCTGCCATCCAGGAGAGCTGAGAGTGTCAGTTTGATCCCTGGCTTTAGGGTCTGAGTGTATCCTACGCCTGTCAGGCTGGAGTTACTCACTTTAGCCGAGAAGCAGGCTCAGAGTCCATCTGATACTAGGCTGCTATTCCGAAGCACGTGCTGCTCTTTCCTGCTGTCCAGACGAGACTGACATTGGTGAACAGCTTCTTGTTCACCTTCTGGTAAATGGAGCTGCCAACCTCTGTCTCGTTATTCACATTATCATGAAGCTGGAATTCCTCAGTCTTGTAGCCAACTGCAAAGTTGCTCTGGGTCACTCGGGACATTGCAGTCTCAAAATTCATCTGGTATCTGGCCAGCCAGCCCTTATAGTCCAGTGCCAGAGCACCCCAGATGGAAAACCCAGCAGTGTCGAAATCCACATTGCAGCACAGGTTAACATGCTCCCACTCACACCATGTTGTGATTCTAGCATTTTTTCCCCCAGTGTTAGTTGAGAAGGATGAATCGAAGGTCAGCTTCAGCCCACCTGCAAGCCGATCTTCCATGGTCATCTCAGTATTGTCGGTGTTCCACTTCTCCTAAACGTCAGGCCATGCTCAGTCCATCTGTACTTGGTTTCCAGACTGTCCATCACTTTAGTGGTCTCAGTGTTGACGGAGCCTGAGCTCGTGAACTCCAATCCATTCACAGATTTTGTTTTCAAATCAAGCTTTATGAAGCCAAATCCTTATGAAGCCCTTGGTGAAGACATCCCTGGTGGATTTGCCAAGATCGACATATGTGGCTGGCATAGCCATTTTCTGCTCAGAGGTTGTGGTGGCTACAGCAGGGCTATAGCACAGAGGCAGGGGCTTGCTCAACATTTTAATACAAGGCCCCATATTTTGAAGAGAGTGGGGCGATGCAGTTTTATTTTATTTTATTTTTTATTGAAACAGAGTCTTGCTCCATCACCCAGGCTGGAGTGTACTGGCATAACCTCGGCTCACTGCAACCTCTGCCTCCCGAGTTCAAAGGATGCTCATGCCTCAGCCTTCTGAGTAGCTGGGATCACAGGCGCCTGCCACCGTGCCCAGCTAATTTTCACATTTTTAGTAGAGACGGGTTTTCGCCATGTTGGCCAGGCTGGTCTCAAACTGCTGACCTCAGGTGATCCATCCGCCTCGGCCTCCCAAAGTGCAGGAATTACAGCTGTGAGCCACCATGCTCAACTAGTGATGTGGTTTTATGACTGGTCACCTTATGTATTCTTCCAAAACTCAAATTCTATTAAAAAAAAGAAAAGAATATAGATTTGCATTAGAAACATATGCTGCAGGGGCCTGTTTTGCCATTATGGATAATGCTATGAATACAAGTATTTGTACTATTTATATTTGGTATTATGCCTGGTCTGAAATATTACCAAACCAGAATTATAATTAGCAAGAGACTGTATAAATTGAAATCATACATTCCAAAGTAAAACTGGAGTTGGTTCAAACGAGGACTCCACCAGTTGTACAAATTACATAGCATCTTTAAACCTCAATGTTCTGTTCTATAAAATAAGGACCCTACAAGATCAAGTACTAAATTAGATAATACATGTAAACTGAAACGTCTAAATACAATGCCTAGGATATGATAACTGCCCTGTAAGTCGTAAGAGCTGCCACGAACCAGCCAATGATCTTTACTGCATGCTATGATTGAGAAATTAAAGATGGTTGACATTTTATATAAATCAATGTCCAGATAACATTATATATGAAATTATTGTACTTCAGGTCATCAGAATTGCTTTAGTGCCTTTGAGGCTCTTTTCTCAGATGACAATGGTTATAATCCATCTTCTATCAAAGTCTATATTTCTCCATTTAAATCGGGCAGATCCGTCTTCTAGAGACATGACCAAGTCAATGATTTTGATTAGTCTGTGCTCCTTACCCAATATTCTAATACCTGGTAAGTAATTATGTTTCTATGCTTCATTTTAATCTGCTCTTACCATATTGACAATATGGGCAGTGGCCAAGTCCATTATGAGCTTAATTGCTTATGTGCCGGGTGTTCATCCTTTGAATCTAACAAAAGTAAAAGATGAAGTCACAGAACTCTGATTCATTTTATGCATACATTATTCTAACTATGGCTAAAGAATTGACCATTCTTTTATATCCTATATTATTTAACTTCTCCTCTGCCCAGAATATAAGGATTTTTATTACAGTGACTTCAGTCACTGATGAGGCATATATACAGAAATCTCCTGTTAAGTAAGAGTAGAATTTGTCTTTGGGCCTGTCTAAAGTTTCTGCAAACTGATAATCGAATTGCTCATGCTAATTGACAGAACAGCATTGAATATCTAAATAGTCCAGGCCTTTTTCTGGTCATTAGAATTTGTCCTTCTGAGATCTATTGGCTGGAAAGTTTATACTACAATTGAATGTACTGTGAGTAAGACAGCTTTAATTGAAGCTTTTCAAGAGGAAAGGAAAATAACAAAGAAGACTCTTTTGTATTGTTTTTCCATTATCAATAATGCTTGGGGTGGACAGTGGTGGTGAATGACAATATGGAATATGCCTTTTTTCGTGTAAGACCTTAATATTAAATTATTCAAATGAAGCTCTGGCTATGTCATAATGTCTTCATTCTCCAGGTATATATGAAACAGATTTTAATGGAAGTTGAGTGGCTTCCATTCACTCATTCATATTTGAAAAAGCACTTAGAGAATGTGCTGAGAACATAGCTTACGCTGTTGATCCTCCTTTTCTGTTGCTGTTCAGTCTGCCCCCAAGTGGTAGAGAGCCTAAGAACTCAAAAAGATAACAACGTGGTCAATCCATGACTTATGGCTGCAATTGTATGCCTGATTGATTTTTGTTGGTACGGAACAGCTGAGCAATTTGAAACGTATCACATGGAATATGAATTCACCTGTTCAAATCATAGCAGTATAATAATTCTTGAAAATGCAGCTATATATTTTAATTCAATACACTAAGTAAATAAACTTCAAGACATACAGCCACCATTCATGAAATAGATTTCTAAAGGCTTATTTGGGGGTCATTTTCTTCCTCCTACTCTCCTGTTTTAAAACACCTCTCCCCACCATGACCTTATCCTTTTACTCTTGATTTCTAGCAATCACAGGCTGGTATTGTTGAGTTTTAATATTTCAGTGTGATTCAGAACTCTGACCATTTTCAAGTTCTTAGGAGCCCTCTCTTGTCTCATTTTTAAATATGGCCTTTGGGGAATGACAGTGATTGTGACAGATGGTAAAGGAATAAGATTGCACTTTGGCATGGCTTCTGTCTTTGCCTCTTGATCTTTTTCCACTTTCTCAAGGCAAATTATAGATTTCCTTTTGCCTCTAGAGGGATGCAAATTGCAGTTGCCAGTTATGTGGTTTTTTGTTTCTCTTTCTAGCTCTTAGGGAAAAAAAGGGCTCTTATTTAATTAAACATTGTTATTACATTTATTGCTTATGAAGAGGACTGGTTTGTATGTTAACCAAATACCTGACCGGACAAGGGACAGGATTTGTTAAACTACAGGCAAAAAAAGAAAAAGGAAAAAGAAAAAAACTTTTGTTGAGTTTGAAGGTAGCTTCCCTCTAGTGGCAAAAACTGGTACTTCATTTGTAGACTATAATCCAAGCAATTTTTTTTTAAATGTTTCTTTTTGTTATCTCTTTTTCAAACATTATCTGATATGTATAATTTATATATCACACATTTTAATGAATGTGACTTGCAACTAAAATTGAGCTTCCTAAAAAGTTTTGAAATCTTTTCAATGATCCAATTCATGATTTTAGGTATGCAAAGTAGGCAAGGTGCTTTACTGTTCATTTTGTTCTTCAGTAATCCCATATATACAACTCACAATTCCAAAGGAAAAGATTCTAGTTAACTAACAAAATAGTTAATAAAGGGGTTCCAGATTTTTTTTTCACAATTTATAAAAAAGTATAGCATAACTTCAGGTTGCTGTACTTCTCTGTATAGTAGAAATATTTTAGGCTGGGCACAGTGGCTCATGCTGGTAAACCCAGCACTTTGAGAGGCCAAGGTGGGAGGATCACTTTAGCCCAGGAGTTCAAGACCCACCTGGGCAACATAGGGAGACCCTGTCTCCATAAAATAATTATGAAATTAGCCAAGCATGGTGGCACACACCTGTATTTCAAGCTCCTTGGGAGACTGGGATAGGAAGATCACTTGAGCCCAGAAGTTCGAAGTTGCAGTGAGCTGTGATTGTGCCACTGCACTCCAGCCTGGGTGACAAAGAGAGACCCTGTCTTGAAAAAAGAAAGAAAGAAAAAAGAAAAGTTTTATAATGGGAAGATTTTAGAGAGAGGTGATAGAATCACTAGATGGTTAAAATTTAAGTATTAGAATTTAAAGGGCACCAGAGATTAGTTGAGTGTTGTGGTTTTAACTTGAACTTATTCGTTTTCATTCATGTAACCACTAAGAAAGGATTTGAGCAATGCCAAGAATGTGCTGTAATTTAGACAATATGCAGGAAATACAAGGTCAACCAAGACAGGCAAGAGGCAAGTGAACAGAGAACTGAGCAAAGAGACAAGTGCTAATTGAAATACGTATAACAAACTAGGGGAGCATACCAAGGACAAAGTGGCCCTTTGTTTGAGACAGAGGAAAGGACAGTTAAGTACAGAAGATAGGATCAAGAGTCTGGGCCCAGTGCACGGGTGTTTTCTATGCAGATCGCACCATGGGAAGTGGTTCTGAGCAATCAGGAGATAACAGGGCTTCAAGTATGGAAGGCTTAAATGGACAGAGCAGAGGAAGACATGTTGTTAATAACTTAGCTAGGGCAAGTCCTAATAAATAATCAAATGAGAGAAGATGAGGTTTGCTTCCCCAGGCTCCACACACGACTATGGATAATCTCATAAATAATAGATTCATTCGCAAAACACAAGATAGTCTAGAATTACCAAATGAAATGTTTTTGTGCTTGTTTGACTTCTGAACAAACATAGTGTTCCCTGGAAGGAATTATGTTTGACACTCTATTCTACGGCTAGAAAGAGATCTATAGTGAAGAGGTGCTCAAAGTTGAAGTATCCCTGAGAAAATTTGCTTCAACAGAGATCGGTGATGAGAGAATTAAGCATCATCAAAATCTCTAGTCGCATTCTGAAGTCAATTGGAAGTTGTCAGTCCTAATTGGGAGTGATGTTTGTCTGACATAAAGCTTAAGACATTTTTTGGTGACAAAATTTCACAATTTAAAGAAACATGAAACAAGGTCAGAAGAAATTTAGTGAATTGAGGATGAAGACCTAGGCAATTTGTAAGGAAGGAAATGGGGATGTCCGGAGAGAAATTGACACTTGTTTAGGTAATATCTACACTTGGTTGGTTGGGCTATATTTTATAGCTATTTTCATTCTTAAATATTTTAGTTTCTAAGATCTTTATTATGAAATAAGAACTTAGGCATAATATATATGTCATAACGTGTATATTACAATTATAAAGAAAAGTATACGTAATGACTTGGATCAAACACTACTTGTAAAATGTAAATACTTGTATCAAATATCCCACTCCCTCCATGTCCATAAACATATTTCCCACATTGGTTATCATCCATGTTCACTCCCACCTTTACATACTCAAGGATTTCCAACTGCCCAGGACTATGACCTTCATGCCCCAAACATGTTAACCCTTCTTTGTCAATACCCACCTGCTGTTGACTGTTTTCTCAAGACCCTGCTATCACGTATAAGACGAGATGAAGTTTGTAATATAAGGACCTCCTCTATGCTAATAGAATAACACAATTATTTTGATCTGTGCCTTCTTCCAAAATTAACTGAGACAAATAGCTTTTCTGTAGAACATGTGCCATTTGAGAAAATGTGTGTCAAATGACTTTGTCATTACTTAATCACACAAGTACATGCTTTTGGATTTTATTTGTGTATAGAGCTTAACTACTATTTGATAAATGTTTGCAATATGGATAACAAATTTCTTAGATAATTGGGCAGTGTTATTCTTGTCTTTTATAGATGAAACTCCTGAAGATGGTTACAAAGCCCACTGCTTCATCACACAAACACACATACACATAGACACACACACATGCACACACACACGCATACACACATATACAATTTTCAAGCTTTGAAAGGCTCATGTGTAAGACAAAGGGTATTTTCAGTAGGCTTGGAAATCATTTGGCATTTTTGAGAGTTGCCAAACAGCTTGAGATATTTAAAAACATTTTTGTTCAATTGAATTCCAAACATGTTTTTCCAAGTACTTTTTTTAGGTCAATTTTTATAACCATGTGTAATTTCAAGAAAATTTAACCCATATGTTTGTTTCTGTTAGTGTATATTCAAATTGATTTATAGCACAGATGTATTTCCCTTAACAATGGTATATGAAGATGTTGAGAGAGGCTCCCAAATTGCTGCTTGGGAGAGGCCACAGTGAAACTTTAGATTAATGATCACAGACTATAACCCAGTTCTAATCTCAACAGTCTGCATGATAAAAGTCACAGGGACTGGCTATATGTATTAGCAAAAGATCAGCTCCAGGTACTACAGTATGTTGATGAATGTGTGTTCCTAGCATGGACTCAAAAGATGGAACTCCGATTGATGACTGTACAGCACTGTGGGATTGAAGCGCTTAAGTGCTGCTAAAGGTCTTTATCAACTGTAATGAAAAACTGCATCTGTGAGTAATGATGTTTCCTGGCAAAACAGGACTGTGACCTGCCAACATATTCCATTATTTTGTGTGGCATTGAGTGTGGAAGTAGACTTGTCCTTTTGTGGTGAAAGTAGAAACACAAGTCAAAATAGTACCATACTTTATAGGGATAGCAAAAGTGAATTCTTTAAACTGGCAAGTGTTTGCTGTAAGCAACTCTTAAAATTAAATGGAAATAGAAAAACTCTAACAAGAACCTCAGATTCAGCCAATGTACCACCTTAGAAGTAAGTGATACTCTCCATGGTCAAAATGCTGTAGGTAGGAATGGATAATAACAGGATGTCAGAGTAATTGCCAAGTAAAAGGAAGTTATAGTTATAAGGTAAGAGGGCAGACACAGGTAATTTTAAAACCAGAATATTTTAGAAATAAGAAATGATTCATAAATATTGCTTGTGAATGCAAACCAAAAGTCAGATATCACATGCATAATGAAGTCTGACTTTATCCAAATACTTAGAATATTTACAGGGAGAAAATATACTTTCTCCTCCTGAATGTTGTGCCTACAGAGGAAAGAAAAGGAACCTGTTTACTAGAGGGAGAAATCTCAGTGATTGAAGAAGTCAAACAACTTTTTGAACTCTGAGAGCCACCCTAGCTGTTCTGCTTCAGGGTTTTGGGCCAACATAACAACATCTTTATGAATGTTACCTTACAGAACGCTAGTTATACCAGAGCAGATGCAACTGGGGATTTGACAACTCTGCCACACTTTGACTGGACTGACATTTCCTTAGCAGTAACAAGCTGCTACTGTCTGGTGCCATGGGGGCCCTGGGCTTGATTTAGGAGCACTGACATTGACTGCTTGTTATTTCATATCTTAGAGCTGTCAGGAGGCAACTGATGTCAGCATAAAATTACTTGATAGTTCTGCGTCTTGGGAAAAATGTGAAGCTATTGATGTTATAAAATAGCCATCAAATTCTTGGAAGTAGGGGGCAGAGATAATTGAGAATGAAAACTTACCTGGTTTATTGCTATATAATCTTTTGTTTAAAACTTGGTTCACATAAATATGAACTGTAACTATCTACTGGGCACATACTAGTTGTACTTATTAAACTATGTGCTCATCTAATTCTAACTACAATTTCTGAGGATAAATAGTGTTATTCTGATCCTACTTTGACAGTACAGATTACACTCCTGGAAGATGGAAAAGCTGGGATGCAAATGCAAATCCATTTCCAAGGTCTGTGCTTTCACCTTGAGTTGCATGGTTTTTCCCATGGAATTGAAGATCCCAGATTAGTAGAATTTTTTCCTTGAGCTACCATTGAATTTTTTTCTTTAGTTTTAATTTTAAAAAGTTGTTCATTTTATTGAGTGAAAATAGCAATTAATGCCTTGTATGACCTGATAAATACTCACTGAATGAAAATTGAACCTTTTTATTATCCTCACAGCTTTTCTGGAATAAGTATGTATCTAATGGAATGATTCTAGTCATAGTGGAGTTAATCAATGATTAATTCTCTTATTACAATACTTATTTTAACACATTCTTTGAGAACTTGAGGAGTAGTCAGTAAATGTGAGGAATTTTGTGATTAATGAAGAATCTCAGTAATAAAGAATATTCGAAGCTCAGAAGCTCTCACAAAGTAAGCAAGAAATACTTACCAAATTTATGAATTGTAGCTCAATTTACCATTCTTCTGATCAAATCACTTATTTTAAAACACAGTGACTTTCAAATGTAGCCATTTCTAAAGAATGTATTTGCTTCTTTCTGAAAATCACCTGCAAACCCCAAATCATTTCCTTTTGTAATATTTTGTATATCCATTGATCTTGTTTTGTGTTTTTTAAAAGTATAATCTTTTTATGTTTTTGATTAACTTAAAGAATGGCAGATCATAATTTAATTTCCAGAATGTGTATTTGTATGTGAATGCATTTCTTTTTTTTTCCAAACAAATCACAAAGATCTAGGGGAATTGTGGTTCTCTAATTTGAGCTCAGTATATACCAATTGAAAGCATTTAGTTGTGATTAAAACAGATTGATGGAGATAATCCCTCTGAGAAAGCAGCTTCAAATAGCTTAGCAGCACTTCTTCAGGGATAAGAACTAACACAACACAAGCTAATTCCTGCAAAGTTTCCCCGGTGGTACTGTAGACATACCTTTCATTTGTTGTTTTTCTTCCTTATTGCATTCTATTTGAATTCCTCTTCCATATGATTTCTGCTTTAATAATAACTGTTTTCCAAGAAACAACACATAGCCTTTTCTGTTAACTGATACAGGGAGACACACTTCATATGATATTAATAGATGAAGAATGTGCAGGCAGTTCTCAATTTACAATTGAATGATATTATAAAAGTTAATGGGTAAGTCATAGACAATATAGAACTTGGGATATAATTTATCATAGAAATGTTCTATAAAATTTGGTTTCTTGGTCAGCCCTTCAAAGCCTATTTAATTCATAATGTAGCTGAGTATACTTTATGTAACTACTACTAGTACTGTATAGCAGCAGTTCTATGAGAAGACTTCTAACCAATGTTCTGGATTCAATATTGGGAAGAAAAACAGCTTTTTCCTTGGGAAAGCTTTCAAATTTATTTCATTCGCAGTGTATATCATTTCTAGGATCAGAAAAACTGACAGGTTTGTATCTTCTGGGGTAGTGTGCTGGAGATAGGAGAAAGAGAAGAACTAGATAAATAATAAGTTATAGAGTGAGACTTTCTTCATTTTCCTATTCCCTTGGAGATGCTGTAAATCCATTTTACAATTTAAGACCATGCACTTGAAAACAGGAGCCACGCATGGAGAAGGGCTGAGTAAAGTGTATATATGGACCCTAACTAACAAAAGCTAAGAAAAGAAAAGAAACTAGGAAGGAAATGCCCAATGACAATAGGCAAAGAAGTTATGACTCCTTTGACAAGCACAGTTGAAGACAGAAATGGTACAGATTTCATGCTCCCGGATATTAGGTGCACATGGAGCACTGAAATTTCAAAAACTATGTTGAGTACCTACCCTTAACTATTATATTTTAAAAAACATCGAAGATGAGTGACCAGGTGTGGTGGCTCACACCTGTGATCCCAGCACTTTGGGAGGCCAAGATGGGCTGATCACCTAAGGACAGGAGTTTGAGACCAGCCTGGACAACATGGTGAAACCCCGTCTCCAGTAAAAATACAAAAAATAGTCGGACATGGTGACATGCACCTGTCATCCCAGCTACGTGGGAGGCTGAGGCACGAGAATCGCTTGAACCCAGGAGACAGAGACAGAGGTTGCAGTGAGTGGAGATCACGCCACTGCCCTCCAGCCTGGGTGACAGTGAGACACTGTCTCACAAAACAATTAACATTAGAAACGTTCCTGTTGTACTTGCCCCCTTCTTCTCCGTCCCCACTCCCCCCACAGCCCTCTGCCCCATCACTTCCTCTTCCCTACCAAAACTGCTTCAAGTATTTTCCTCACTGCTACATCCATGGTGCAGTGACCGTGAGGCAGAGTGCATTACTATAAGTACCTGTTGAGTTGAGTAATTAGCTAAATGCTACCACAGAGTTTATCAATGAAGTTTAGACCAAATTGTGAAGGGAGTTATATTTTAATACACAGAACAAGTTTGCCATGTAAAGTTTTGTAAGCTGGAGCAACAACACACAAACTAATATTCTATGAAGGCTTCCTAGCAAGCCAGAATTGATTGACTACCAGCATCTAACCGAACCTAAAGTTTTCATCTAGCTTTTTTATACAGATCACCTGCCAGCACGTCATCGTTTTTGTATATGCTCTTTGCTGTGCTATTACGTGGTGAAGGATCTGCTGTTTAATTTATAGTAATGATGATGGGTTGGCATTAACAATAATGGCATATGTTAAAAATGTAAGAGAGCATCTCAATGCAGTAAAAGAGATAGATATAGTAAAGAACCTTTCAACATTGCATTGCCCCTGTTAGTGTTTCACGACACTTTATACTCTGAAAAAAAACACTTAAAAAGAAAGTGGCATAAAAATAGCATGTAAAGTGTTACTCCCACATGCTGTTCTTGGTCTTTGGCATGCCTGTTTTCCCCACATTCTTCAAAAATGACAAGAATGCATCCCATCTGATACATCCTGTGAAAAATTTAAGAGCATATTTGAAAACACAAAATACTGTTTTCATAAACTGCTGAAATCTGTGATAGTTTGGCAGTAATCACAGGAACAATGCCGGAACACAACTTTTAATTTCTTCCTTTCCTTGCATTCTCTTGTCAAACCCAGTGAACTTCCCTATTCTGTATTGCTTTCTGATGTGTTGATCCAAGTCTCCCTAAAACACACGTGTTACTGCCTAAACAGAGTTTAACAGTTGGATTTTCCCCATTAATTAATAGTCTAATGTTGATATTGATATAGTTTTTCTTTTGTGGATAGAAAGAAACAATCTGAAGCTAATTTAGCATTGAGCGAATTAGTAACACAGCTTTTAAGAAAAAGACGAATGATGGAAGGGGCAAAACCAAGTGTAAGATCATCTAGGCGGATACATGTGGCTACAATTCTATCAAGGCAAGAATTGGCAGAACTCTGGAAACTTCTGTTTCTATTTTTATTCTCCTATACTCCTTCGGAATTTAAGAGTCACTTCTTGTCTCCATGGCAAAACATAACAAATGCTGTTTTTTCTAGTGTTTAGGCTAATGAAATAACATGCTAACCCTTGGTCATACAGAATACCTTCACAGTAAGAGTAATCCTGCACCACTTATGAAACATAAGCATCATACCTCGCAGCTTTTTGCCAATAAGCATATTAAAAATAAATTCCTAAAGAAAGAGTTCCGTGTAGTGATGGTGATACTGTAGTGACTTCTTCAGCCAGTCTCTGCTAGAGCATTTATCTTAATTCTGATTCTCTACTGCCCTGTGCATCACATTGGGTCTGTGCTTCCTACAATAGGAGAAGGATATGTGCATTCATTAAATTCGTACAGTCAGTCTAAGGATTCAAGCAGACTCCATACTTCCTTGGAATATACTGACTCTTGACCAGATTATAACCTGTCTCTAGTTTTACTGTTATGTGAGGGAGGCACAATGACAGAAACAATGATAGCTAATACCTATGTATGTTTACTATATTTGACACATATTATCTCATTTAGTTCTCACAGTCCTGAGCTATGTCATTTCTAGGACCAGAGAAACTGACAGGTTTGTATCTTCTGGGGGTAGTGTGCTGGAGATAAGAGAAAGAGAAGAACTAGATAAATAATAAGTTGTAGAGTGAAGTGTCTTCGATGTCCTAACCCCTTGGATATGCGGTAACTCCATTTTACAAGTTAAGACCATGCCCTTGAAACACAGGACCCATGCTTGGAGAAGGGATGAGTAAATAAAGTGCATATATGGGGTTATGAAGGAAGGATTCTTGGAGAAGATAACTTCAGCATTAGACAAACTCAAACTAAGTTAATAATATTTCTACTCCTCCAATTTTTTCCTTTTCTTGATATAAATTAAACCATTTGCTCCTCCACTCTACTCTAAAGTCCAAATGTAATACATATTACTGGGTATGATTTATCCTTTGATTTGGTATCCATACAAATTCTCTGTGTCAGAGAATGACATAGAACTTGGTATGCTTTATGTCTAATAATCATTCAATATGTTGTTAAAGATTATATTTATAGTTGCAGCTGGGCACAGTGGCTCATGCCTATAATTCCAGCACTTTAGAAGGCCAAAGTGGGGTACATGTGCAGATCATGCAGGATTGTTGCATAGGAACACAAATGGCAATGTGGTTTGCTGCCTTCATCACCCTGTCACCTACATCTGGCATTTCTCCCCATGTTATCCCTCCCCAACCTCCCCACCCCCCGCTGTCTTTCCCTTGGCCCACCCCCAACAGACCCCAGTGTGTGATGCTCCCCTCCCTGTGTCCACATGTTCTCATTGTTCAACACATGCCTATGAGTGAGAACATGCAGTGTTTGGTTTTCTGTTCTTGTGTCAGTTTGCTGAGAATTATGGTTTCCAGATTCATCCATGTCCCTACAAAGGACACAAACTCATCATTTTTTATGGCTGCATAGTATTCCATCATGTATATGTGTCACATTTTCCTTGTCCAGTCTATCATTGATGGGCATTTGGGTTGGTTCCAAGTTTTTGCTATTGTAAACAATGCCGCTATGAACATACATGTGCATGTGTCTCTATAATAAAATGATTTATAATCCTTTGGGTATATACCCGGTAATGAAATTGCTGGGTCAAATGGCATTTCTATTTCTAGCTCCTTGAGGAATCACCACACTGTCTTCCACAATGGTTGAACTAGTTTACATTCCCACCAACAGTGTAAAAGTGTTCCTATTTCTCCACATCCTCTCCAGCATCTGTTGTCTCCAGATTTTTAATGATTACCATTCTAACTGGCGTGAGATAAAAAAATTAAAAAAAAAAAAAAAGAAGGCCAAAGTGGATGGATCACTCGAGGCCAGGAGTTTGAGACCAGCCTGGCCAACATGGCAAACCTTGTTTCTACTAAAAATACAAAAATTAGTTTGGCGTGGTGGTGCATGCCTGTAATATTAGCTACTCAGAAGGCTGAGAGAGGAGGATGGCTTGAATCTGGGAGATGGAAGTTGCTGTGAGCTAAGATCGCACCGCTGCACTCCAGCCTGGGTAACAGAGCGAGATTTTGTCTCCAAAAATAAAATAAAGATTATATTTATTCTTGAATAGCAGTCAGTTATAAATGAGCGCAGAAGGTGCAGTAAAGATGCCTGTATAGAGAAATGAACAGAAACAGAATTTTATGATGTGCGTTCAAGGGATTATCAGAAGATCCCATTGGAGTGGATGACTCAAGTAAGAAAACTTTGGTGGGAAGTTTTACAAGGGCTTCTAAGGCAGGCAAAGAAACGTGGGTTTGATCTCACCACATTATGTACTCTTTGCTTATTTATCATTGAGGTATATTACTAAACACTGTCTTAGCCTTTGTTTATGTGGTAAAATATTAATTGTTTTTACTGTTAGCAATTCTAAGTTCCAACATGAAACAGTCAAGTGAAATTGTTTCTCCATATTTGATTGACTTTATTCATCCATTTTTAAAGAAATGGTAAATAATATAGTATTCAATATGATGTAGACTGTCAATCAGAGTGAAAAAGTTATCTTTGTCTTCCATAATTTGAGAATGTGCTGTTGAATTTGCCAAGAAAAGAGCCCTGAGGCATTAACAATATATATTCTCCAATCTAGATATCAAAACGTTCAGTAGATGTTCAGAGTATGACAGAAAAATATTAAGTCCATTAATATGGTAATTACTGTGTTTCTTGCTTCCTTGTACCCCGCACTGATTACTATATAAACAGGACTCAAAATATAAACTTTGTGTTTAGTGAAAGTGCCAATGTCTATGTCTGAATTCATAAATGCCATCTTAAGAGCCAGGCAATTTCTGTTTACTGCTTAGTGCCTTAGGGAGATTGTTTAATGAGGAGATGTGAAGCCTTTTACAGTTTATTGTTGATGACATTTTGAGGGCACTTGCAGTGGGGTAGACGGAAAAACAATAAAGCTGGGTATTTTCTTGGATGTGGTTTATGTGCCCCAGAGTGTTGTATCAGATTTTATCAGTAATCAAATTTCTACTTGATAGGAAAAACAAAAACAAAACCTTTTTAGCAACTTAATTTCATATATTGAAGGCAAAGAAAAAAATACTTGCAAATCTGTTATCTGAATTTTCTAACATTTAAAGAATTTCAATTTTTCTAATTATTCAGTTGAATTAAAGGTTACTACCACTGTTTTTACAAGGTGAAATGCTTTTTTTTTTTTTTTGACAGAGTCTCGCTCTGCCACCCAGGCTGGAATGCAGTGGAGTGATCTCAGCTCACTGCAACCTCCTCCTCCCAGGTTCAAGCGATTCTCTTGCCTTCGCCCCCTGAGTAGCTGGGATTATAGGTGCGTGCCACCACGCCCAGCTAATTTTTGTATTTTTAGTATAGATGAGGTTTCACCATGTTGGTCAGGCTGGTCTCAAACTCTCGACCTCAGGTGATCCACCCACCTTGGCTTCCCAAAGTGCTGGGATTACAGGCCTGAGCCACTGCGCCTGGCCCAAAATGCCTATTTATTAGTTTAGATGTGGTATTGTTATAACTGTTGATATTCTTTGTAGTCTATACTTAAAAACTCTGAAATGGCTTGAGGCAGTTCTACAGCAAAAATTAGATATGTATGTCTATTCAGATAATGATTCTTATATTGTGTATTATATTCATATACATAATGTATTTTCATGTCTATTGCCTGATACTTTCAAAATGAAAAAGTAATTGAACAATGCATTTTTTCTATTGCCTTTGTTTTCATTGGAACCTTTTGTGACCAACTTGTACTTCTTAAAATTATAAGACTATGGTACAACCCTATGGTGGAATGTGAGCCATCAGGGACTGTTCAGGTGGGCCGGTGTTGGTGTGTCTTCATAATGGGGTCTAGTCCTCATCCTTGTAGGTACCATTTCCAGAGGTAGTGTTATGGAGTGTGTGGTTAAAAGTTCTGGAAATGCACTTTGTAGACTTGAATCCAACCCCATCAATTTCTTAGCGTGTATAGCTACATAACACATAGTTAGGTATGTTGTTATGTAATCTCAGTATGTTACGTGACTTAGTGTGACACGGTTACATAAGTTATGCACATAACATAGCATAAATAACTACATAACATACATACTTGACATAACATAAATAACTGTTATGTACATAATGTATACTTAGTACATAAAAAGTTACTTAATTGACATATTTGTGTAATTGGGCATCAACTGCAAAAGGTGTAGTACACATTTGTACCTGCTTGGGTTGTCATCATAATATCATCATAATAAAAACAGGTAATGTTTGTAAATACTAAGTATAACACAAAATCAATAACTAGTATAAGTTACAGTTGTTAATATTAATGTTAGTACTGTGTAATCATCTGAAAAGCTCTTGCTGAATACCAGATTTAAAACAGAGAGAGCTAGGGAGACTTCATACAAATTTTACCCAGGTAATAGAAACCCTGAATGTCCTTCCTCACTTTAAGCAGGAAATGTGTGTGATGATTTGCTCTTCTGGAAACATTTCTGGTTGGTGTTAAGTGAAATCTACTAAATTTTGTATCCTGAGTTTCTCTTCTCTATACTTTGTACAGATACCTCTCTCTCCCTAAAAAGAATTATTTGACAGGCTACAATGCATATGATTATGGTTATGCTAGCTTAAGCCAGTTGAAGCTTGACTATATTCTGGCCTCAGTCATTGTATTAACCATGAAGAGGTTATAGCTTTAGATTTGTTGATTAAATTATGCATTCTTAAGATGATGTCGCAGCCACTTTAATTAAACCTGGATGTTCTTAAATTTCCTTAGACATTACTTTTACCATATTTCTAATGTTACTCTTAGAAGGGAAGCTTTCTGCTTCTATTCAGTCGAAATGGTAAAGAATCCTAGATTTTAGTTCTATTAGATTGATTACTAGAACAGAATGCATGTATAGAAGCTTTTAAGCAAAAAGATTTGTGTGAATAAAAATGTATGCCTATATTTTTGTTATAAATCAGTGATTTAAATTTTAATGCATATGTTCATGAAGAGAAGTATATTTGTTGTTATAATAAACATTAAAAAGCCATTGCTCACATGACTCATGAATGCAAACCTGGCAATGACTTTTGTGCCATGTGTCTGCAGCCTACCATTACATATGCCTACATTTTTAGGAATGTGTGTCCACTATATTGTTTTAACCATCTGCAATGAAATGTGTTATGCAAAACAAAGGCTAATTGGTATAACTGATTCTTTGCTTCAATGATGAAGATCATCACACTATGTTATTTAGAGTAATTATTTATAGCTTGGGTTGGGATGGACACTTTTGAGGAGCAAAATATATACTTTGTTTCTATTTTTTCTGAAATGGGGATGGAAAGGGTGTTAATCCAGCATTAAAAAGGCTGAGGCAGCAAGCTTCCCTGATTGGAGTGTAGATCTCCAGCATTTCACTGATAAATTCATTCAGATTGAGTAAGCTCGCTCGCTCCTTCCTTCCTCCCTTCCTTCCTCCCTCCCTTCCGTCCTTCCTTCCTTCCTTCCTTCCTTCCTTCCTTCCTTCCTTCCTTCTTTCCTTCCTTCTTTCCTTCCTTCCTTCCCTCCCTCCCTCCCTCCTTCCTTCCTTCTTTCTTTTTTTTTGTTAAAGTCATACTTTTAATACCTATTCTGTTCACACCTATACCTTTGGGTAAATGTTCTTAATAAAACTAACAGGTACTTCTCTCCTGATCCCTAAATGAACTCAGCCTCTCTGGATAAATCCACTCTGGACTGGTAGATAAAAAGTGATCATTTCAGCACCATATTAAGCTATACGTGGATTAGGTAGGTAGCCAAAGAAACAATAGAGTGACCAGAGATTTTGAGGGAACAGAGGCTGAACAGAAAGTGAGAAGAGGCCAAGAAACTTATCAGTCACATAAATCTGCCTTGGGCAATAATGACCTATATGAAGCTGAATATCGTCTTTAGTGACATCTTTGGTTTACCTGTCCCGGATTGCCTGTGCTTGGCTTTGGGCACTAATTTTCTTTCCTCATACAATCCAATCTATTAAATGTCTGCTATAGTTTTTCTGGCTTGAAGAGAAGTTTTGATTGTTTGTTTGCTTGTTTCTTTTGGCCTAGGCCCAGTCCCAGGATAAGATGAAGCATACACTGCTTTCATTTAGTCATACATCACATATATGCTTCTCTCAACCTTCTCTTCCTTCTTCCCTGTGCTCCCTGACATACATGGGCACTTCTAAAGCTCTGGGATATCCCTTACCATATAACAAACTTCCTGGCAGAAGCAGAGGAAATAGCTCTCTGGTAGTGCTTGGAGGAGTGACAGATACTTTCAAGACTGACAGAAAAAAAGAAAATCAACACAAGTTCTTTTTCAGGAACAACATATATATATATATATATATATATATATATATATATATACACACACACACACACACACACACACACACTGTGTGTGTGTGTCTTAGTGAGACAGAAACCTGCTGCTAAGGTAGCAATTATTAGGTCTTATAATTGAGATTTATTGTGGACCTGAAAACTCTCACAGTCCGTAAGAGAATTCCCTGTATAATAGTAGGAGCAAGACATGTGTCTATTGTAAGGTTATCTGTATCATTCAGTTTGACATTTTTAAGTCGATAGCAGTAGGCAAGAAAGGGGTACCTTTGCAAAGCTACTGATCACCCAAACTAAAAGAAGTTAAAACTTGATGTGGTAATTTAGTGTTCTCTTCAAAGTTTGTTTAAGTACACATATTATGAATATACACTTAGTTTATGCTTTTAACATAGTAGATCAGACTTTACACCTGAAAAAATTGTAAAGGCAAAGGTCAGGGTCGGGCGCGGTGGCTTACCCCTGTAATCCCAGGACTTTGGGAGATCCCTTGAGGACCAGAGTCCAAGACCAGCCTGGCTAACATGGTGAAACCTTGTCTCTACTAAAAATACAGAAATTAGCGGGATATGCTGATGCATGTTTGTAATCCCAGCTACTTGGGAGGCTGAGGCACAAGAATCCCTTGAACCCGGGATGTGGAGGTTGTAGTGAACCGAGATTGCATCACTGCACTCCAGCCTGGGTGACAGAGGGAAATCCTGTCTCAAAAACCAAACAAACAAAAAAAGACAGAGGTTAAAAAACATCTATTTGTTCATCCATAGCCATAGCTGTACCTATGCTCTTTAACTTAATTATAAAACAAACATGGTAGTATTTAGTTTGCCAAGATGCAAAGATTTTCAACTTCTATTCACTCACCTAGATTGGCTTCTTTACTATAGTCAATTTTACTAAGCCCATTCAAAATTGACCTACCTCCTACTTGGGTCTGCATATGATTATAAATAATAGCTCTCACTTACCGAGTCATTATTAAACACAAAGCACACGAACTGTTAGGTTATTCTCTGATTAGGAGTAGACATTAAGAAGAAGGAGGAAACGCAGAAAATAATTTATAGTGATTTATTGAATGGCAACTGAGCCTAACTATATTTTAGATAAAGTAACTTTGATTTTAAAGAGCTGACACTATGATAGGAGAGAGAGATATCCACTAAAGATAAGCAATGCAACATTGTTTACTGCTAACTGAATCAATTAATGATGCACTAATGGTTTGATGGGGGAAAAAACTCAGAAATTAAATGTTTAAACTGTGACAATGGAGGTAGATGCAAGGTACTGCACGAACAAAAGAGAAACTTTATGAACAGCCTTTTAAGAGTATAAAGCTGAGTGATTCCAGTAACTCTGTCTGAGAAAGTCAAGAATGGCCTCATAGTGAGGGTGTTTGAGATAGGATAACAAATGGGCAGAAATATGCCTGGTGAAGAAAAAGGTAGATAAACAAAGGGTCCTACTTGCACAAATGCAGTTTTCGAAGGGTCCCTTTGGACTTTGTATGTGAACAAAGAGCCAAGCTTTCAGATGCATGGTGTATAGAGTATCACATTATGGAAGGTGAGGCTGAATAGTTAGAGCAAAGGCAGAGTGAAAAGGACCTCTCAGGTTCAGCAAAACATCATAACATTTATCCAACGAACAACACAAAGTCAAGAAGAACCTGCTTGTCTACCAGTTTTCCTTGTATCTCTCTCTTCTTCCCTTTGGAACTTCTTACTTCTTTTTTCTGTTCATCTTCCTTTTTTCTTCTCCTCCTGTTCCTCCTCTTCTTCCTTTTAGCCTATCTCTTTCTCATCTTCCTCTTTCTTTTTTTTTTTTCTTTTGCTTATAAATAAAGGATGATCCATTCAATAGTAGTATGGTGGATGGACTAGGATTGGGGGAGATTATTCGTGTGTTGAATAATTAGAAATTTTAGTAATATGTTATGAGGGAATTAATGAGGGCCTTCCATAATAAAGTAGCTGATAAAAGCAGGTGGCATGAATTTCCCCTACAACCTTGTATGGCAAAGACAGGAAAGATCTCTGTTTCCTCTCCCTAAGCCTGGTTTATCACACCGATGCCTGACACCAAACAGGCAGACTGTGAATTGTTATTGTTTTCAAACAAACAAACAAACACACCTGTAAATAATGCATAGTTTCTATTTTGTGATTGTGAATGAATTGGGGATGACTTTTTCAAGGCCAAATACAAAGCATGTGTAAAATAGTGAGGGAAAAAGGAACAGGCAAGTTTCACTTTTGTGTTGCTAAATTTGGTATGTCTCCAGGATAAAACAATGTGTGTATTCAGCAAATACTGGTAAATAAATTCTAGAATAAGGGAAAGAAGAAAAACCCATCTACAAGACATGAAGTTTCATTGTAATTTTTATAGGACAGGTAAGGTAAAGGGTTGGTTCCATGTTAGGAGGAAATAAATTGTTCACTTTCTGAACATCACCAATTTCTAGCTGTTAGAAAGTCAGTTCATATTTCTAAAGAGACTGTCACAAAGATACATTTGGAAGACTTCAAATGTCTTTTTGTTCTTTTAAAATTAGCATTTTGTCTTTTCCATTCATGAGGCAGCCACAATGATCAGAAAATAATCTCTTCTTTAGAAGGAAAATTTTTTCTCTAAGAAAAATTGCATCTCTTCCTCAAGATTAGCCCCCAAAATATTAAACCTGGATTAAAGCAGCCAATTCTGTTCATGTTTATGATCAAAAATGAAAATGGAGAGTTTATTTTATTAAAAGCTACTCAAGTTCAAAAATTTATGTTTGATCTCTCAAAATTCATTTTATGTTGAGTTCACAATATTTTTCAAAAAATACTATAACAACAAAACATTTATTTTGATTAAAATTATATATGTTTCTTATATTGTTAGTTCATTTTATTTGAACGTAATAGTTAACTAACAAGTTGCATATCTTGCCCAAAAATAAGCTATTGTTTTAGGCCTACATACAACATTAAATGAGAACACTACAAAGCTAATTGATTCTGGGATTACATAAACATCCCCTAATCTTAGTATTAAATTGATTTATTTTAGGAACGCATTTCTAAAATTAGGGAAAATGTTTTGAATTACCTTACAGTATGAAATGGTAAGGACCTTTAAATGTATGGATAATCAGTAAAATCATTTTATTAGTCAAGTTTCTGCTTCCTTGGCAGAAAACATTCCAGCTTGACTCCACAAACCAGCATAACCAAACTTGTTGCAGTAAATAATAAATCTGAAAGTACTGGTTGACATTTAATTTTAGCATCCTTGAAACAGTCCATGGAACTTCCATATTTCCAATAAACAACTATGATCAGTAATAATATGCTTGGGTAAAACAAAGAGAGTGTGGTTATTTCTTTCTAATTATAAAGCTAAGTTTTAGAAAACATCAGAGAAAGGGTGCCACAGATCTATTTTTAATATTCAATACAAGTTAGAGCTCATATTTTTTTTGGTCCAGGATTAAAACAAATTTTGCTTGGAGATAGTATTTTACTTCAAGTTTCCACATTGGGTCTTTTCTAATTCTCATTATTTGTGATGTTTTTCTAGAAAGTGTGCTTTGTTTTTTAGCTAACATCTGCTCCTCTCTTGTTCTGGTCAGAGTTTCAACATGTAGTTGCTCTGAGATTGTTCATGAGATCTGACAAGATCACCATGACCTTACTTGAGAGTGGTCAAAAACGAATGAGTGTTGTGAAGACTAAGATCATGTTTTTCTGACAAATGACATTCAAAATAAAATACAGAAAGCAAAACTCAGTAATGTGGTTGATGCAAAGCAATGAGACAATGTTGTGGCAATTATTTTTAAATAACTGATTAAACTTTATAAAATGAAAAGATTTTTTTTAAGGCAGACATAGGTCTTTAAGGAACCACAGAGTGCAGTTATTGGATTAAAATATTGATTTGAACATATTTTTCAAATATGCTTCAAATTCTAAATATCTGCAATCACAAATATGCAATGTTTTTAAAGATGCTAATATAATAGGTAGGTATACATCAAGGAAATTAGTAGGATTAGATATTTGCTATGAGCAAAGCAATGCCATTTTCCTAGCTATTGCTTTCCTATTGAGTAAATTAGTGAGATAATTGTTTGAGTTTATATTTTACTCAAAGTTGAGACTAGAATAGTAAAACCAGTGTACTGATAGAGTTGAGTTGTTTTGGAATTACATATCTAATAATATAAACACCTCTAGAAGCGAGTCCCTGATGACATCTCAAAATGATTGTTTAATTTTCCATATTAGAAGAGTATCATGGTAGAAATAATAACAGAGTTGCTTTCAGGCAAGGAACATTTTATTTAAATTATTTTCTTTTTAGTTAATTATTTCTAATATATTTGCTTTATTTTGGAGGAGATGAAGACATTAAGAAAACTTTTCTTTATTTTTTGGTAAATGATAAAAAAACCTAACACTTTTAAAAATCATATACATATGTATATATACATATACACACACATAAATACATATATATATACACACACATATATATACATATATATACACACACATATACGTATATATATATATACATATACATATATATGTGTATGTGTGTGTGTGTATGTGGCTACTTCAACCATATGGAATGGAATGCATATATGGAATATAAATATATATATATATATATATATATTGAAGTAGCCACATTGAGGATTAGATTAGAGTTAGAAGTTATCCACAGTTAGTCTGGCAAATGTTGACTGTGATTAAATGAGTAAAGAAAATTTGAATGTACAGATAGTTTCGACCAAAGAATATGCCAAACTGGTCAGGTAATAAAGAGAGTGTGGTGAGAGTGAAAGTCCCAAATATTTTTCACCATCTTTTTCCTGTAGGTACATGTTTTAAGACTTGAATTTCAGCTTTCTCAAAAATATAACATTGAAACAGTGTTGATGTGCCGCATAGGAAATTTTGATGAAACTTGCATCTGTGGACAACATCAGTGTGCCTAAAAATGCAAGAAATGATCTTGGTCAGTATAGCCTTAAAATCATCCATTTAATGAAAGAAACGTTGTTTTTTGGTTTTCTCAATCTTTGGGCAGCCTTTTAAAATCTGTATCGTTTTCAGATCTGCAAACAGCCATTATTATCATGGTCTTTTCATAGAACTAAAACATATATCTATAGGGAATGATGACCTTCCCATGAATTAGTGGCTTCAGGCATCATAATATATATTTTAAAAAGAGTGGGTAGCAAATACCATGCAAACATTTTGTAGGGCTTTTTATCCCTTTCCACTTCAATGCATTTATTTGAAAACTGCTTATTTGCCTGAATATGCCCTGCTGGCAAAATTTTTATACCAGATAGCTACTTTTTATTGTTGATGCACATCATGAAAAACAGCTTTATTTGATGGCAAATGGGATGCCCCAAGTTGCAAGCTTTCCATAAACATATCTGAATTGTTCAATTTCCTTCTCATTGTATAATTTTCACCCTGGCCCTTTGCCTGCTGATATTCAGATAAAGATTTCATTCAAGTCATTTTCAAAACAGTCCTATGTTCTTTGCTATCATAAGTGGTAAGATTGCTCAATTCATATTAACTATAATACAAGTGCTGCACAGGTTTTTATCAGATACTTCTAAAATCATTTCTTTGTCATGAGTCGTAACGAGAATAATAAAATAATGCCTCCAATTGGGTTTCTAAACACTGGTGGTTTATTAGCAATAGAATTAGTAATATGAACGTGAAAAGTCACTTTTCTAAAGAACGTATCTTGATAAATTATTTTGTTTCCTTTTCTTTCATGTCCCCTAACATGGATTTGGAAATTTTGATTGCTGATTGATTTCAAATGACTTGGGCCTTTGTTTCTCAATTAGGTAAGTGATTCTGATTCTTTGATATTCTTAGGAGTCCATGGTTGTATTTTAAAACGAACATTCAGTTCCAATTTGCACTGTTGAATTTTCTGGCAAAATAGGGTAAAAATTGAACATATGACAAATCATCATCTTCAGAAATATACTTCAGATCTTTTTCATTAGTTGGCATAGAAAATAGACTAACAAGAAGACCCAGTTTGAGTTGTACCTAATCACAAGAACCATATGTTCAAAATCAAATAAGTCTTTTTTGGTGGCTAGCTTTTGGTTTTTAAAGCAGCTTGGTCAGATTTTGCCCATCAAGTTCTAGGTCATAGTAGATGATTTACTAATCATATTACTGTATGATTTACCCAGCTATAAGAATGCATTTCATATGGCAGCTAGTAATGTCTTGATACACAATAATTAGCTAACAGTTTTCCTGATCTCAAAGACACTAGGCAGAAAAGAAGCTTAGCTTTAGATTCTGTGGTATCATCACTTGCAGAGTTGGGATCAACAGTCTATGGGCCAAATCTGACCAACTATGAGTGAAGAATGCTCTTGACATTTGTTAATGGTTGACCAAAAAAAAAAAAATCATACTGTGTGAAAACAATGTGAAATTCAAATTTTGCTATACAAAAGTAAAGTTTTATTGGAACATAGCCATGCTTATCACTTCACATATTGTCTATTGCTGTTTTCATACCACAATTATATTGGCCCATGAATCCTAAAATATTTACATTCTGGCGCTTAACAGAACAAATGTGCTGACTCCATTGCTTGAGCACCAGCATGTAAGAGGTTAATTCCCTGAACCTCTTACTTTGGAGATACTATTAGAGCAGAGGTGAAATCATTATATATCTGACCTTTTCTTCAGTCACAAGGGAATCCACCATATCTAAAATGACCAGGTCAGAGCAAATGGAAGAACAAATCTTGACTGTAGATTTAAATTTTCCTGAAAGTCTTTTACATAGTTATATTTCTCATACATTTTAAGCTCTACAACATTCAACCCATTAAGTCTAATTTATTTTACTGCCAGTAGGTCTTTGAGCTTGCCCACAGATATTCAAAGTCCCATAGTTGATGGGAACTGGGGAAGTGACATTTTGTGGCTAGTGAAGCAGCAACACATTGTATAATGAAAAGTAATATCCTCAAACTTTTAAATAGTCCTCAAGGCTCTGTGTCACCGAAGAGAATACTAGCAATACAGGCACTGCCTGTTCTGAATTACATTTGACCATGTTGGAAAAGCATAATATTCATCCCTGTAGTGTAGCTTAGCATCTAAAACAACACAAGTAAGTACAGTTGTGCTTTGTGGAATCGATTTTGCAGAACTTTTCAGAGACCACGTGGAGTGTGAGTGGTTATATACATATTCTAATTTTAAAAACGTTAAAAATAATTATACATACATTGTGGTTCTTTTCATGTTGGCATTTATCAGAAATAGATGCATTTGTAGTTTGAGAAAGAAAGAAATAAAAGAGAACAAAGAAAGCATATTCTTGGAATATTGCAAGAGAGAGCAATGTAGAATTTGCTGGATATTAAGAATATGCATTATCTTCTAGGTTTTGGCCACTGGGAAATAAAGCTTCTGTGCATGTATTTGATGTATAATGACAGGCACAAAGAAAAAGGCAAACATACTATAGATATTCTAGTATGGTACAATTATACACTATGTATTCTAACCCTTTTCATGAAAATTTGACATTACTGCACCTCAGATAGAAGCAGCAGGAATCACCAGGGAAAGAACAGCTGGATGCTTTATTAGGTTTTATGTTGTACATAAGGAGACCGTGTTTTCCATTGTCAGTGTGTAAAAGAAAATGAAAGCTCTGGGCATTATTAAAGTCTCGAAAGCGTAAGATATGTCAGCTCCATTCTCTCAACACCTGGACTGAAAGCACAGTGTGAGGTCACTGTAAAACAAAAGCAGACCGTCTGCTCTGGTTAGAATTACAAAAGTTGATTTTTAAAAATAAAATAATCCATAATTGTTGCAGAGAGAATTCTTCCTTTGTAACTAGATGGTTACATGTATGGATGTAAATTTATATGACTACCTGAAGACATTCTCTATAAATTGCACCTGAATATCTTTTTCCTGAACTTTAAGGGGCTCTAGGAGGTTTCTTGGAGTCAGAGAGCTAGAAGGCTCCCCGTTTGCTGGCATTATGGTATTGTCCTTTTGAACATTTCTCCCTGGCTTTGTATTTGCTTCCTTTTGTGGAACCATTTTTGTTGACACCCCCTACCCAACACACACATGATATTCTCACTGGTGTGGTCATTGTGTCCCTTGTCATAAGTACCTTTATGTTGGAGACCATATTACCTTATACCTTTGTGTATTCTGCAAAGCTCATCACTGCATTCCTTTTATTGTGGTTGCCTTTAAAGTGCTATATTAGTTGGCTCAGACTAGTGTAACAAAACACCATAGACTAGGTGGTGTAAGCCATAGAAATTTATTTTTTCACCATCCTGGAGGCCACAAGTCTGAGATGGGGTACAAGCATGGTCAGGTTCTGGTAGAGTCTGTCTTCCTGGCTTGCAGATGGTGCCTTTTCTCTCTGTCTTCACGTGGCAGAGGAGATAGATAGAGGGATAGAGAGAGTTCTTTCTTATAAGACCATAATCTTATTAGACAAGGGTGCTGCCCTTATGACCTCATTTAGCTGTAATTATTGCCTAAAGATCCTATAGTCACATTGGGGGTTATGGCTTTAACATATAAATTTGAGAGAATACAGTTCAGTCCAGAGCAAGTACCTTTAACACAAATTAAGTTGCATAAGCGGAAGACAGGACTGAATTTTTTCTCTTCACATGAAGTATGTCTAACAGCTCTTTGCCTATCGGCTTTAGCCACCTCTGTTTTCTCCAACCATTTCTCATATAAAATCTAGTAAATAATAAAAATGTGTTTCAAATGTTAAAGAATGTTCTGTTCTGGTGCTAATCTCTACTCTTATCATCTTAAAAAACATATAAGAGACTTACCATTGATTTCATTAATCCACTTATTTATGTATTTAACATTGATAAGTTGCCTGACCATATGCAGGAGAGATACAGACCAAGGGGCTTAGGAGCTAAATAGTGACATGACAACATTGTACCCTTTAGGAACTCCTAGGTGGCAAGAAAGACAGTCTCAGAGCAATATGTCAAGTGCTTAATATAATTTGCTCTTGAAATAAAAATGAAACAGTACCTGCAATGTTTTGTAAATTAGAGAATTTTCAATGATTATAGCATCTGATCATGAGGTCGAGTTTGACAGTTGAAGAAAGAAAGGGAGTAAACAAACACCGGACATAAAGAATGACAAGTACATAGCAAATACATGGGTGAATAAGAGAGCTTTACTGCAGAGTCTGCAAACCATTTATGCTAGACAAAAATGAAGAAAATGCAATGCTCTTAACATTTGTTTGTTTGTTTTTTTATTGAGCTTCTACTATGTGTCAGGTTCAGGTTATATGAGTCAGCATGGAGTGGTAAATGAGAATAAACTCCCTGTTCTTGAGCCAATTTTCAAAGGTGAGGAGATAATTAATAAATGATTAGCAAATAAGTGATCAACAGCTGTAAGTGCAAAGAAGAATTTAAACATGACCTTGATATAGCAGAATGGGCTACACTGAGCCTCCTTTTGTGGTCAGAGAGGTCCTCCTGAAAAGATGATGACAAGGAGATGTTTGAGGTAAAATTGGAATGATAAAAAAGAGTCTGCTAGGTGAAGATCCAGGTAAACAGAACAGCTCCTTTCATATAGCAAAAATAGTTTTTTCTTAAAATATGTATTACATTAACCTTGCTTTAAAATATGCAAGAAAAAAAGTGGGAGGATATAATGGACTGAACATTTGTGTCCTGCAAAATTCATGTATTAAAATCCTAATCCCCAAGGATGGTGTTAGCGGGTAGAGCCTTTGGCAGGTGATTAGGCCATGAGGGCAGAGCCCTCATGAATGGGATTAGTGTCCTTACAATGGAGGCCCAAGAAGCTCTCTAGTCTTTTCAACCAAGTGAGGACACAGCAAAAAGATGCCATCTGTGAACTAGACAGTGAGTTCTTGCTACACTCCAGTTTTGCCGGTGGCTTGATTTGAATTTCTCAGCCTCCAGAAGGTACAAGAGGTAAATGTCTGTTGTGTATAATCTACCCAGTATAGAGTATTTTTGTTACAGCAGCCCTAATGGACTAAAATGGAAGATAAAAAATAGTAAGATCCATAAGTGAGGTGGGGCACTGGTAGATCAGTAAGGAATTGGATGGTTGTTAAAGACAGGTGATGAGTCCTTAGGAATCCATGATAGAATTTTCTCTCATTTCATGTACCTTTGAAAATATCAATATTAAAAGTTTTTTTTTTGTCTCAAATGCTTTCCCTACTAACATACTGTTTTTCTTAGTATTATTCCTTATTTATTAAACTAATATAAAGAACATGATGATAAACGATTCTTGAAAGGGATTGCATTCATGATCTACTTCAGATGACAAATTACTCCAAAGCTTAGAGGCTTAAAACAACAGTAAGCATTTATTATCCCTCACAGTTTATGTGGGTCAATAATTTGGGGTTTTAGCCTGGGAAATACCCTCAAAAAAAACCATAAAAACTCTTATGAGATTTGAATGAAGGTATCAGTCAAAACTGCAGTTATCTAAACTGGCTTGACTCGGTGAAGGATTTGCATCAAAGGTGGTTGACTCAGAATTGACTAGTTGATGATGCTGGCTGGTGGCCGGAGACCTTAACTCCTCCCTGCTGGGTCTACCACAGGGCTGCTTCCGTGTTCTTATAGTATGGTGTCTGGCTTTTTCTGAAGCAATCCAAGAGAAGGTAGAACTATGACAGGCTTGGAAATCGCATACCTTTTCCATGCATTATTTTATTGGTCATGGATGTTAGCTCCATTGAAAGTGAGAGGGGACTATATGAGGACATGAATACCAGGAGATGGAGATAATTGATGGACATATTGAAGGCTAGCTGCCGCACGGAGAAACAGTGTATTTAGTATTTAAATAAATAATATTGGCATCATGCTCACTGAATTGATGCCCCCCAAAATAAATCCCTCATTAATTTGTTGTTTTCAACTCATAACTCACATAATTATCTTTAAACCACTGTATGCATATTTAGAGTTTAGAGTACGCACTTATATAATGATGTCTTTCTTCTGATCAGGGACTTGATTAGCTGTATTTAATGGAATAATGATATTAAACAACTTTGTAAATCAAAAGGTGAAAATATATGCCTAGAATAAATTATCAAGACTTTGTCCAGTATAATTGGTGGCGATTATTTTCCAGTATACTCTTCAATTTATTACTGTAATAATCTTTTCAACCCATTAACAGTCAATTTGCTCTGTGATATTAAAATGTTAGCCACATTATTTGCCTGTTAATGTGGGTTAAATGTTAATTATGCTGTTGTATGGTGGCTAAGATGGTACATCCAGAAATTAAATATAATACTGGTTAGTTCTTTGACCATCATACACTAATGTGCTTCATTATTATTGTGCTAATTTTAGTAATTTTAGTGCCAAGCACATCATATTCTGTGTTACTAAAGCAAAACTACCCATGATATATTGCTTGCAACCAAACGTTCGACACTTTTGGCTCTATCATTTAGGAGTAGTTTACATGACTAAGCAAGTAATGATTCTGTAACTCTCAAACTAGCATTTAGTATATTTAGAATGCATTGTTTAATATATTTTAAACATTTGTAGGTAAAAATGTAATCCCTTTTAAAACAAAGGTAAGTCATGATTTTTAAGCTAAATGTACATTTAAGCATCATGAGCGCAGTGATTATGAATAAAACTATGATTATTACTCCAATTGTACTACCAATAGAATGGCATATCAGCCTTCTCCCTGGGTCCAGTTTCATTACCACCCATTCCACTCTTGCAAAACTATTTTAAAATAATACTTAGCAGTATTTTGTAAAACAGTTTGTATTAGTTTCCTATCGCTGTATAACGGCCTGTCACAAACTTAGCAGCTTAAAACAATATCCATTTATTATTTTACATTTCTGTAGGTAAGAAGTTTAGGCTCAACTACTTTTCTGGTATAGGTTCACATGCCTGAAAACAAGGTGTTGGCCTTTCTGGAGATTCTACGGATTCATCCAGGTTGTTGGAGGAATTCAGTGTCTTGCAGTTGCAGGACTGAGATTCCTGTCTTCTTGGTAGCTGTTGGCTGGGATTCGTTCTTACCTTCCACAGGCTATACCTACATTCCTTGTCAGATAGCCCACTTCCTCCATTTTCAAAGACAGCAACCAGGATCAAGTCCTTTTCAAACTTAGAATCTCTGTTACATCCCTTTCTCCTTTGTTCTTTCTCCTTTCTGACAGAGAAGGTTCTCTCTTCTTAAGGGCCCATGTCATTAGATTGGGCCTACTTGTATAATCCAAATAAATCTTATTTTACGGTCATTGGTAAGTAACCTTAATTCCAACTGCAGAGTCCCTCCACAGAAGTACCTGAGGGAGTGACTGTGGGAAAGGAATCTCCCAGGAATATTTGGAATTCTGCTTTCCACAGTGTTGTTGGTTGATTAGAAACTTAGAGTAATTGAACTCAAGAGATCCCATTCCGGAAAAGTTGCATTTAAGTTGAGTTCTCAGTGACACAAGTAATCATAGAAAGATAAAGAGAGAAATTCAGAAAAAGACCATGCTAATTGCCAGTACTCCGTAAAGCCTTAAGATTCATATTTGATTTATCCAAAAGCCCATAAAACAAAACAGATACCACTACAAGCCAAAAACAATAGGAATATAATTATCTTGCATTCTAGACCTTATTATAAGTATATATTAATAAATAAGCAGATATCATAATTTGCCCTTCCATGTTCTTAAAACACTGTTGTAGCACTTTTCCCTCTTTCCTTCCCTTTTACGGAATCATTCCCATCAGCATAGGACTATAATATTATTTCTCTGATTTAAAAAAAAAAATACAAGAACCTTTATTGTGTCATTTCTCCCCTTATCTCTGCCTATCTATATTTTCTGCCCACAATTTTAATTTTTTTCTTAAGCCTCCTCTATAATTCTGCCTTTTCCCTCAAATATTCTACACAAACTGCCCTTATGACCCATGGTAACTTTCATATTACTAAATAGGATGGCCTTGTTTGAGTATTCATCTTAATAGACTCCAAATTCGTATTTAACGCAGGTGATCACACTGTCATCATTGATACACTTTCTTCACTCGGCTTCCGTAACCGTCAACCTGGCATTGTCTTTTTCTTGTCTGCCTGGGAGCTCCTTCTCTCATATATGTGTTAGTTTCACCTTCCTGCCCAACCTCATTTGCTATCTTAAAGTACTTTCTAGGTGATCTCATCACTTCTCATGGATTTCCCTGCCGTCTCTAACTGTACTCCTAGGATTTCTACTTTTCTTTATAAAACATGCTCCACCCACATTTTTCTACCCAATTAAGCCCTAGATCTTTGATTTTGTTCACCTTTCTTCCTCTAATCCCTTTCCTGTGGTGAGAAAAGCTGTTACCAGACAGGGGTCCTGATCCAGACCCCAAGAGAGGGTTCTTGGATCTTATGCAAGAACCAATTCAGGGTGAGTCCACAGAGTAAAGTGAAAGCAAGCTTATTAAGAAAGTGAAGGCATTTAAAGAATGGCTACTTTGCAGACAGAGCAGCCCCAAGGTCTGCTGGTTGCCTATTTGTATGGTTATTTCTTGATTATATGCTAAACGGGGGTGGATTAGTCATGACTCCCCTTTTTAGACCTTCTAGGGTAACTTCCTGATGTTGCCATGGCGTTTGTAAACTGTCATGGCGCTGGTGGGAGTGTAGCATTGAGAACCACCCGAGGTCACTCTCATCGCCATCGTGGTTTTGGTGGGTTTTGACTGGCTTCTTTACTGCAAGCTGTTTTATCAGCACGGTCTTTATGATCTTGTGCCAACCTCCTATCTCATCCTGTGACTTAGAATGGCTAACTGTCTGGGAATACAGCCCAGTAAGTTTCAGCCTTATTGTACCTCGCTCCTATTTAAGATGGAGTTGCTCTGGTTCACATGCCTCTGACAAAGCTGTTTGTTTTATTTTCAGAAAATATCTAGGTTACGTTCATTTCCTTTGCCACTGTCTAAAGTCAAGCAAGCACTTTTCACTATCTTTCACCTGAATGACGGCAACCGCCTCCTAACGGGTCTGCGTAATCCTGCCCTGGCCTTCACAGCATTGGTGCCCACCACATCTCTGACCTCTCCCCTGTCTTTTCCAGCAGATATTCATTTGTCCAGCTCTCTCACTTTCTTCACTTCTTCCCTCAAAAAGCTTCTTCTCGAAGAGGCCTTTCTTGTCACCCCGCTTTACATTGCAATCCCCTGTCCGTACCTGAGGGTTTGTATTCCCCTTTCCTGCCTTGTTTCTTCTTCTCACTTAGCTAATATCAGCCTAGCCTCTAAATTCTGTGTGAGAATATATTCCTGTCTGCATTTTCTCACTGTCAATGCTAGATGAGAGCCTGGAATATACTAGGTAGTCAATAAATACTTAATACTGAGAAAAAAAAGAATAAAACATGAAAGGACATTGATAAATGTGCTGGCTAAACCCTTTGAGGTAGATAGTACAGGCATTATTTTCTTTATTTTCCAAATGAAGGCAATTACACATCTTGCCCAAGGTCAAAAAACTAGTTAAGTATCAAAGATTAAACCAAAACTCAACTCTCTTGACTCCTAACCTGGTTTCCATCCCACTACAATAGGTGCTAAAAATATAGTGTTGTCTGTTCTTGGGAGCTACAGTATAGCATCCCTCAAGAACCTGGAAATAAAGAAATAAAATTGTCTTCTGAGAGTTACACTGTGAAATCGACATGTAATGAGTCCGTTACCTTAAAGAGCTAGAATTGCTTTTAAACTAAAGGGACCATTACTGATTAAATGGTTTAACATTTCTAAAGAAAGAAAATTTTAATAAGAAAAGGCAGACATAGAGGCACTTCAAAAGGATATTCCAAAAGTAAAAGTTGAGCAAATGAATCTTAGGGGCTGGCATCTAAGCCAGTGAACTGTTAGAATTCCAGAACTTCTTGGGTTTATGGATGCATCAGACTCTGTTAGCCGATGACAATAAATATTTGTTTAATCTCACCAACTCACTTTTTTTCGAAGAGGTCTTTCTTTGTCACTGTACTTTATATTACAATCATGATCATAAAACAGCCTTATGATTAATACTTAATTTTCCATGCAGCTCTGCCTTTCTGTAGAAGAAAAAGCTGTTATATACTTCCCACAGTCTGGTCCCGATGTTAGCTAATTTTTATTGAAAATTAGTTGACCTTCTGATTGCGAGCTGGCTTTTATAAAGCTTACTTTGGAGGAAGAGACATCCTGATTTCACTGACACAGGCATTCTGGTCTTTATGATTGTCACATTTTAAAAACAATTTAGAACATGTTCCGTGTGCAGTGGCTCACCCTTGTAATCCCAGCATTTTGGGGGGCCAAGGCAGGAGGATCACTTGAGCCCAGCAGTTCAAGACAAGCCTGTGCAACATAGCAAAATCCCATCTCTATAAAAAAAAATACCAAAAACTATGTGCCACCACACCCAGGTAACTTTGGGAGGCTGAGGTGGGAGGATTGCTTGAGCCCAGGAGGTCAAGGCTGCAGTGAGCCGTGATTGCGCCTCTACACTCCAGCTTGGGGGACAGAGTGAGACCCCGTCTTGAAGTAAATATACACTGAATTGTGATTTTTATGTATCAGTCTCCCTAACTTGGTTAATTGAATGTGAGTCTCTTCTGCACCTTCCTTACTTCCACCGAATACGGAGATGCTCTTAACATTTCAGCTGTAAAACAAAATCAACCACAGCAGAGCTTCCTAGCATCGTTCTGTACCTAAAGTACTGCATAAAAGCAGGCTCCAAAGGGGGCTCAAAATTAGGGAAGAAGGACAAACTTTTTTTTTTAATAGAGTCTTAACAGGAGGTGTCAGGTGAAATTCAGTATTTTAGGGAACAGTGAGTCAAGGATAATTCTGGGTTTTCATGGAAGGAATCTCTCTTGCAGATTATCTGCCATTGTTTTGGCAATTTAGATTTTCATCAAGAGGCAATGAGAAGGGCACTTGTGGTTAAAGTCACTTGCAATAGGGAGTACAGAGGAACAGCTACACAGAATGGGACACAAGATAGGCCAGGAAGAGGAGTCTCAGTCTTTTGGTGTCTCTCAACACAAGCAAACCAGGTTTCTAAGTCAGCCAGCCAGAGAGCTAAATACACACTGGGTAGCTTTCTGATTTCTCAAGCACAGTTGCTTGCAAATTGTGTTTAATGCTTGTATGTATGCATTTATGTATGTTTCAGTAAGTAATGCTTTGATGGTTTCTCCCTTTTAAAGTGTTAAATAAGAGTTAACAAAGCACGCAGGGAAAATTATTTGTAGTAAGAAAGCTTCCTTGCTTCCTATTTGTTTGTTTTACTCCTGACTTGTCTTTTTAAATTATTTCACCTTGGAAGATAAATCTTAGTGAAGTTTATTGTGACAACTTCAAACCTCTATTGTACTATAGTCAGATCTGGAATAAATAATGAATTTTAGGGAAGAAAAAGAGCAACACAAACTATCAAAACATACTGGCATTGTGATGGCAGAAGAACACCTGAATTTAAGTCTGAGAGTCAAAAACTCCTCCCTAACATCAAGGTATCACTCAGTTACCACAGAAATGAAAAATGATCCATTAAAGGTGAATAGAGAAAGACTGGCATGACTTTTATGTTGGGCAGGAAATAAATTATGATGGCAGGTGAAGGTATTGATGATGAGAAGGAGAAAGATTAGCTCCAGACCCAGGAACTGAGATAGGCAAAAATGAAGGAAAAAATTGAGATAGAGTGTTTCTTGGTTGATAATCATAAGGTGCCTCATTACAGTCACCAGGGATATTTTCCCATAACAAAGTGGCGGAGTCATCTATTGAAATACAAGGGGGCGCCTCCTTAGGCATCAAGGAGGTCTCATTTATTGGCAAGTAGAATGGAGGATCACTCTCATAATTAACCACATTCTCTAATCAGCCTAAAGCTTGAGAGTGAATCAGGAAGGACTTGTTATATTAACATTCTAAGTGGAGAGAACACAACGACATAATCTGGGGTCTCCAACAATAAGAGTCGCGAGTATCAGCATTTTACTCTAGCGTTCTAGAGGAGCTTGTTTCAAACTCGGTGTAAAGCACTACAGCAACGCATAATGAATGATTTAGGCTCTCTCTTTTTTTTCTGAAAAAAACAAAAATCAGAATTTGAGTATGTAGTCAGGTGTGACTACAGAGTGTTGTCAAACCTCTTGACCCCAGGGGTAATGACAAGGGCTTCTTACAATTCGTACATTATTCTGTTTCATAGAATATATTCTCATGCAGGTGGTCTGAGATGGTGTGTCTATGCACAGCAACATCAGCCCACAGAGAGACATCAATTTTTACACAAAACAGCGATTTTTTTTTTTCCTGAAGCCTAAGTCAATGACATTCTGATGGGAGAAACTGCAAGGCCATCAAGTGCTTTCCTTTTTCATTTGGTAAGCCATGAAGAAATTAGAACATGATTTTTTTTTCCAGTAGAACATAAGTATGACACAGATTGAACAGTCTAAAAGTTCAAAATTTGCTTTTTAAGAAATGGTCATATTGGCCAAGTCATGCCTGTAATCCCAGCACTTTGGGAGACCAAGGCAGGTGGACCACAAGATCAAGAGAACGAGACCATCTTGGCCAACATGGTGAAATCCCATCTCTACTAAAAATAGAAAAATTAGCTGGGCTTGGTGGTAGGTTCCTATAGTCCCAGCTACTCGGAGGCTGAGGCAGGAGAATTGTTTGAACCCAGGAGGCAGAGGTTGCGGTGAGCCGAGATTGTGCCACTGCACTCCACCTTGGCAATAGAGAGACTCTGTCTCAAAAAAAAAAAAGTCATATTATTGCCTTCATCTTATTTTGTGGAGTGTTCAACCTTAGCAACATGGAAGTCATCAACTGATGGTCACCAGTGGGCATGAAGTCCTTCGATTGAGTTGATATTCTGTTAATTTACTGTAGATACTGGATGTAGGATGTTACTTCTCTCTGTGACAAGATGGCTAGTGGGAGAGTTCAGGAAAATGCAGATGGAGCGTATTTCTTGATTTAAACAGCTCATTTCATATGATGCATTGCATAGTCCTTGTAAACAGTTTGTCTCAATGACTTATTAATCTTCTTGATCACGTGCTACTTGTGTTTTATTGAATCTCAGTGTTTACAACTTCTCCACAGAATTATTTTCAGAATTATTCTTTTGAATTATATGATGAAGGAATAAAGTCTTACTAGCATCAACTTTTTCATAGGCTACAATCAATGTTAATATTTAGTTTTAAAAACGTCACTCTCACAACCCCCATTTATGAACTTGGTGCTCAAATGAATATTGTAACTTTATAGTCTCTCCCTTAAGAATTTGTTGTGCCTGTACATTGAACCAGATGCTATATTTCTGTGACTTGGGCCACCCAAACATTTCGGGTGCTGACAGTAGTGCAAAAGATTTGAACAATTACTGCTACTCTAAAAAGGTGAATTCTATCACAGATCCTTGCTTTAGGTAAAGCATAATTGGAAGAGACTGTTTTTCTGGACATGATTGAAGAACAAGGAGAGCTTTGGTCAAATCCTTCTATTTTATTTGAATCAAGATAGGGACTTCTGAAACAAAACAAAACCCGAAAAACATGCTTGGTATCTAATTATTCAGTATGCCTCAAAATAGCTCTTGCATACCTAGGGAATATATGTATTTTTTTGAGATGGAGTCTCGCTCTGTCCCCCAGGCTGGAGTGCAGTGGCCTGATCTTGGTTCACCCTCCAGTTCAAGCAATTCTCCTGCCTCAGCCTCCCGAGTAGCTGGGACTATCGGTGCCCGCCACCATGCCTGGCTGATTTTTGTATTTTTAGTTGAGACGGGGTTCGACCAAGTTGGCCAGGCTGGTCTCGAACTCCTGACCTCAAGTGATCCACCTGCCTCAGTCTCCAAAACTGCTGGGATTGCAGGCGTGAGCCACAGCGCCCTGCCGGGAACATTTAAAAAAAATTAATAATTATTAATACTGCTCAGAACATACAATGGAAAATATTGATGTAGATATTCTGAAATCTCTTCTAAGATGAAACTCTAAGAATAGAAAGTGTGTAAATGAATTACATTAATGACTGCCTGTTCCCACCACTGCTTCTGCAACTCCATACCCTGATTTGTTTTTACTGAATTGTACCTTGGAATTATGCCCTTGGGCCACATTGAGGATCATTAGAAAAAAACAGCCCTGAGAAACTCATTACTTTATTTACTGTAAGAAGTTGGTTGAGGATGCTGTTCTCTGCGTTGCCCTTTGGACACCTTATGAGAACCCCCAGAAGAAATAGATCTCAAAGGGCAATACCAGGAATAATCTTCTATTTCCTGAACAAGCAGTTGTTGGTCTCATGGACACTGAGAATTACAATTTTTTTTTTCAGTTTACACTGGAGACTAGAAAATATAGAGCAACCTAGGGTATGTCTCTATGATTAGTACGGAACATTTTTCTCCTGATTCCACCACAGGTTTTATTTTATCATTCCTATGTTAATTTTCCTTTGCCTTGATACATTTATCGACTTACTTTTATTTTGTGATGTGGATTTGTATCTAAATTCTGGAAAAAGAGTATAAACAAGCAAATTGCTTTTATAATGTGAGTGACATCAAGGCACCTCTGGGAAACCAGAGGCTTAGTCTTAGATGAAGAACCTGGGGGAGATTGTCAGTTGAAATGTCCATGTTTCCATGAAGTCTCTCAGTGTGGAAGTGTAGTAGGATGAAGGTTTATTTGAATCAGAATTACTGGGAACAACACCTAAGCATAGGTATTTTGTGAATTTTATAACATGTATAACTAGAAGATGGCATTACTGGCATAGAAAAGAGCAAGCACAAATGACCTGAGAAGGGAAGAAGCTTGGCATGGTTTGGAGAGAGCAAAAAGTCACACGTGGCTGGGACAGAATGAGTGAAAGGGAAAGGTTTCGGAGATGAAGTTGAGAAATAGATCAGATGTCAGGCAGAGCCTTACAAACTGTAATAAGATGTTACATCCCATTTCAATCATGCTAGAAATACCGAAGGTTTCTTTGTTAAGTCAGGTTTATTGAAGTAGAATTGATATACAGTAACACTTGCTTTTTTTAGTGAATAGTTTATGGGTTTTGATAAGCACATGGAGTAAGGTCAGCATCTCTACAACCAAAATAAGAAACATTTCTATCACTCCAAAGAGTTCTATCACATATCTTTATGATCAACCCTTCCTCCGATCCCCATGCCCTAGGAGCATGGCTCAGCTCTCTGTTGTATAGTTTTGCCTTTTCCAGAATATCTTACAAGTTAGGTCATGCATTCTATTCCCCTCTGAGTCTGGCTTCTTTCACTTAGCAAAATGCATTTGCTATTCATTCATGCTATTGTGTGTACACCAAGAGCTTTGAGTGTGGGAATGATACAGACCACTTTGCGTTTTATAGAAATAACTCCTTCGCTATAATGAGAACTGTAGGGTCGTAGTTGTTAAGAGGTGATTGTAGCAGGCAAGATTAAGGGAGAGGATGGATGACAGCAGGAAGGTGCTAAGATGTGAATTTGGGAAATATGGTGAAGGTTCAACCATCCTGAGTACTGGTGTTGCAGATACGGGTAGAAAAGATAATTATCTACTTGGGAAAAAATAATTTCAAAATATTAAATATTAAAAAACAATGAAAGTACTAAGAAGAATCATAGGAAAGTTTAATATAATTTTAGATTGAAGGAAAACTTCTTCAGCAAACCAAAGCATAACAAAATGTGGGGAAAAATTACAATATCAAAATTTTAAGTTTACATAAGGTGAAAGATACCATAATCAAAACTGTAAAACTAGTGTCAGCAAGGGAGAAACATCAATAGCATAGATAAGCAAGTATTGATATACACACCATATAATGAGCAGCTATTAATCTCTGAGACAAATAATCCAAAAGAAAAATGGGCAAACTGGAGAAGACAATAAACTGAAGAAATATAGTTGTCCAATATACGTATAAAAAGATGCTTATTCTCATTACTTTTTGATTCAGCAATTCCACATCTGGGAATCCATTCTATCATAATACTTATGTGCATGGGCATAGATTGTTTTGCATCAATAGGGGAATAAATATGTAAATCTTGGTTCATTGGCATAATAAAATATTATGCAATCATTAAAAAGAATGAGCTAGATCTGCATAAAAAGAATGAGCTAGATCACATTGAAAAGAATGAGCTAGATCTTGGAAAGTTCTATGTTAAATGAAAAAGTTACAAAACAGTTTGTTCAGCATGATTCTATCTATAGCTAAATAAAAAGAAAAGCATTTTGTGACTGTGTGCACGAGAGAGAGGGAGAATGAAAGAGAGAGGAAAAAAAGAAGGAAGAAGAGACAGAAAGAGATAAGAGAGACTAAATTCGAAGAAAAACAACTGTATGCACATCAAATGACTAACAAGTAAATAGCAGTTCATATTCACAGAGGATCTTAGAATTGGGTTGAGTATGTAGAGGAAAAGAAATATATTTTTCTTTTTCTTTCTTTCTCTTTTGTATTTTTATTTTTTGTGACAGAACCTTACCCTGTCTCCCAGGCTGGAGTGGAGTGGCAGGATCTTGGTTCACTGCAACCTCCTCTTCCCGGGTTCAAGAGATTCTCCTGCTCCAGCCTCCCTACTAGCTGGGATTATAGGCATGTGCCACAATGCCCAGCCAATATTTTGTACTTTTAGTAGAGACAGAGTTTTGTCATGTTGCCCAGGCTGGTTTCGAACTCCTGAGCTCAGGCAAACCACCCACTCAGCCTCCCAAAATGCTGGGATTACAGGCATGAGCCACTGCTCACAGCCTAAGAAATATATTTTTCTTACCCATCCTTAGGTTAATGACTGAGACTCCTATAACAAAAAACAGATTAATAAGAAGAGAAAAAACTTGCAAACTTATTTAACATAAGTTTTATATGATAGGAGAACTTTTGAAATGAAGTCCCAAAGTAACTGATAAACCCATGCATTTTTTTTAATGCTAAGTTTGATAAAGAAACGAATTGGATAAAGGGGCTATGATCTAGTGGTAATAAACTGAGTGAACTTATCAAGGCCTCTTTGTGCAGATTTTTCTCTGTGTTGCTGTTTCTTCATAGATAAGGATGTTCCTTTTGAGGGATACAGGGAGGATGTTTCTGAAATGAGGGTATTATGACCTGCCTCAAGTGAGATGAGAAGAGTGACACAAGGTCAGAGTGACCTTCCTAAGTTTTATAACTTGTGTCAGGGGAGAGGGTAGGAGAAGGTCATAGAGACCTTCCAGCCTCCGTAGTTTCTCGCAATTCTTTCAGCTAAAATTATTTTAGCTCAACTAGTCCTGAACCTCATCAGGTTTGATGATAAGGCTAGTCTTCCAGTTTTTTCTTTATATGCTTTGTAAAGCTCAATTGTTTTTAAGATTTAACATAATGCTCTTACAAATATTTTTGAACTGATTCTTATACATTTACTCTTACTAGTTATCAAAGTTACTTCTCAGACGTGGATCTAAAAATGAAATTGTTAACTTTTAGATATATGACTGTTCTTACTTATTGGATATTGGGAGTGAAAAATGGAAAAGTAAACAGAAAAATCATACAGTGGGGCACTTTATAGTGATTAATTTGAGGAACTAGAGGCTCACACATCAATATGAGAAAACACAAAAACATAATGTTGAGTGAGAAAATCAAATGCATAAACATTTTTACAAAAACACATTTATATATTGTTTTGGGGAAATACTCATTAGTAAATGGTTAAAATATGCAAAGAATGATACCATACAACCTCAGGGAAGTGGCTAATTCTGGGGGACATGGCAAAGTTGGGCTTTGTTTCTATAATTTTTGACTATTAAAAAATGTAAAGTATATACGACGTGATATTTAATGTTTAGTGAATCTGGATAATTGAAATATGTGGACTTATGTTCTATTTCCTGAAGATTTGAGGGTTTTTTTTTATTAAGAATACACAGAATATTTTGCTTAGATGATGACCAAAGAAGACATTATGGAATAACATGAGGAAATATGATAAATATTTGCTAAAATAGGGGAAGAAAAAAGTATTTAGAGTAGGGTGCCACCATTGTCACCGTTCTTGAATTATTATAATATAAACAGTAACTTGCATATATTGAGAAGTTATTTTGTGCCAGATACTTTGCAAAAAACTTACATGTATTTTATCATTTAATCCTGACAACAGCAATTAGACAATGCTATGGTTTGAGCGTGTCACCCAAAATTCGTGTGATGGAAACTTAATCCCCAATACAACAGTGTTGAGAGATAGGACCTTTAGGAGATGCTTTTCATTTCCCTACCAAAAGGCTTCGCCATCTGCATGGATTAATACTGTTACTGCAAGAGTGGGTTCCTTATCTCATGGGAGTTAAGTTCCTGATAAAAGGATAAGTTCAGTTGGCCTGTTTCTCTCTCTGCCTCCATCCTGAGTACTGTCTTGCCCTGTCATGCTTCCACCATGTTATAACACAGCAAGAAGGTCCACAACAGATGCAGCCCTTCACTCTTGGACTCTCCAGCTGCCAGAACTGTAAGAAATACATTTCTGTGCTTATACCTTACCCAGTCTCAGGTATTCTATTACCGCAATGCAAAGCAGACTAAGACAGCCTGTAACACAGATGTAGAAAATGGACATAGATTGGTTTCAAACCTCATTCATGGTCACCCAGCAATCAAGTGACAGAACCAAGATTTTAACCAAAGCTTTCTGACTCCCTTCAAAGCTTACAACTCCAAACTTCCATGTTCTGTAATAGAATAGCATTTTTCTGTTGAGAAATGAAATGTGGAGGAGACTGGTGCTAGCCTTGAATCAGATGGGTCCTTAGGAAATAAAATACAGAAGTGGAAAGTAAAGTTTAAGGAATAGAAGAAAAGAGGTTCAGGCTAAAAACTACCTTTCCCTATGAAAATCAAATAATCAGAGAATTAAGTCTTGGAAGAGCCATAAGATTGCTGTAAAATTCTTGTCTTTTCACTTTTGAACCAGTAGTTCAAGCATAAGAAAGAAACAGTGTCTTCCCAGGAAAATCCTACTTAAAATGTGTTCCTTGTGGAAATGTTAAAGGATACACAGGTGTATTCCTTTGCAAGGGCTGTTGTAACCAAATACTATGAATTGAGTATTTGGTTACAACCAATATCTAGTTTTTGTTGTAAACTGTCATAAATTGTCAGAATAATTCTGACAATTCTGGAGTCTAGAAATCTGAAATCAAAATGTCAGCAGGGCCATGTTCTCTCGGAGACTCTGGGTAGACTCTTTCCAGTCCTGGCCTCTGTTCTCCCATTCTTTTTATGTTTCTTCCCATTGTCTTTTTATAAGAACACTGCTTAGATTGAGCCCACCTTACTTCGATGTGACATCATCATAACTAATTTTATCTGCAACAAACTTATTTTCAAATAAAGTCACATTCTGAGCTACTAAGAATTAGGACTTCAACATGTCTTTCTGTGGGACATAATTCAACCCATAACAACAGGAAAAAACAATGAGGTAATCATTATAAGTTTTATGTTTCATTCTTGAACTTGGTAGATATTGAGCATTTAAAATAAGTTAAAATATGTTAAATGTATAAATATGTGTATATATCCACATGCATCTATGCATGCTATACTTTATTTCTAAATGGTAAAATCATTTAAGTATTTAGCAATTTCTCGTATGTACTGAGATTTTATATCTAGATAACAATGTACTTAGAAAGAGATTTTTAAATATCACCCCAATAAAGAAACCAGTGGAAGAAAACTACATTACGTTTTCTCAAATTCTTTATTTAGAAGGGATATAGTATTCAAGTCAAATTAGTTACTGAATAAATGACCTTTCAGTAAGGTAAATTATTATAGTAGGCCTGCAAGATGAGCACAATCATTGTAGGGAAATCTGTCACTGAGTATGCTCTGCGTTCTTTTTCATTTAGTTGTTCTGTTTGGTTTTGCTTTGTTTTCTTCTCTGGCTGAAAACCTTAATGGAAACAAAATTGTTTGTCTCATGTGAAATGATTAGCGCACTTTCTCACCCTGACTTCCTGTCCCAACTTGAATAGAAAGCAGTGCATGAGTATCTAAATAGGAATCAAATGTTCTTTGACAAAGACGCAAAAGAAACAAGAAAACAACTGGATTTTATTCGTTTCTCAGGGACATGTTCATTGAACTGTAAAGGCTAAAGCACCTGGGAAAATCTGCCTAGGCAGGCAGGGATGTGAGCAGTAATAGAAAATGCATTTCTATGTCAGTTTAGAGGGCTGGGAACCATTATAGACTATGGCTGGAGTGTGATCAAGTAAGATTCAAAAGAGAGAGATTATTTCAGAACCGTATGGCATAAAAATAAAAGTAGAGAACAGATAAATGTGTGTCTATCCTTTCAGGCAGAAAGCATCAGCTTTGAAAAACATTTACCTACGCTGATTTAAAAATTTTAAAACGTGCCTTTCCAGAGTACTTGCAATTATCATTGTCCACTGAGCCTTCAAAAATTAAGACTTGCTAAAGAACACCATTACCTGTGAGTTGTGGGTTGGGTCATCCACCAGAGCAGATAGTGTGGAGAGGGCATCTATAGACTACTAAGTAAAAGAAAACATCTGAAATATCACCTTCTTAATTCAGCCCTTTGGTTTGTTTGTTTGAAATGAGGTCTCACTCTGTCACCCAGGCTGGAGTGCAGTGGCTTGATAACAGCTCAGTGCAGCCTGAAACTCCTAGGCTCAAGTGATCCTCTCACCTTAGCCTCCAAGTAGCTGGGACTACAGACACATGCTACCACACTCACCTAATATATTTATTGTTATTTTTTTTGTAGAGACTGGGTCTCGCTCTTTTGCCCAGGCTGATCTTGAACTCCTGGGCTCAAGTGATCTATCAGCCTTAGCCTTCCAAAGTGCAAGGATTTCAGGCATGAGTCACTGTTCCTAACCTCCGCCCTGTAATCAAAGAAATAGTAAGCTGCAAGCGGACACAAGAGCAGAAAACCAAACACCACATGTTCTCACTCATAAGTGGGTGTTGAACAACGAGAACACATGGACACAGGGAGGAGAACATCACATACTAGGGTCTGTTGTAGGGTGGAGGGCTAGGGGAGGAATAGCAGGAGATGAGGAGTTTGGGGAGGGATAGCATTAGGAGAAACACCTAACATGGGTGACAGGGGAATGGAGGCAGCAAAGCACCATGGCACGTGTATACATACCTATACAAGATCTATACATGTACTCCAGAACTTAAAGTATAAAAAAAAGAAAGAAAAGAAATAGTAAGCTGCATAGATGCCAAGTGTAGAAATTGAAGTACTAAATCTCTGCTGTGTTCCAGCATTGCTAGGGATGAACTTCTAAGTTTACTGAGTGCATAAAATAATACTCTCTAGTAACCAAGAGCCTGACCAACTCTTTATTAATCACCACAGGCAGGAAGCAGAGTGTTGGGGCAGAAGGGTGCTTAAATATTCTATTTGCAAGTGCACTAAGTTATAAGTGTTAGAATGTAATTAGACCCCCCAAAATTTAGAAGCCCAGGAAGGATTTATTCTACCCATAAGTAGCAATGAATTTGACACTTGAAGAAAGTTATTTTGTATAAATAAAAATTCACTGACTACAAATTTTGAATTTTTGTTTGAGATGGAGGATGGACAGAAAAGGTGAGAGTCAGTAAAGATAAATCCATTTAGGTGCTAAGCTAATGAACTTTATCAGTATCTATTATCATAAAATGCTATAAATATCACCTTGGGCTTATACAGATAGTGACAACTACCTGTGTTTTATCAATATATTTCTTTGTGATGGTTTAGTACAAGACATTTACTAGTACTGAAAATGCTGAGTAATTTTTTTTTCCAGTTGACTTTTTTTTTTCAGTTACAGACAAAACTGTGGCATGTGATTTGCAATTAGCTTTAATTTCAAACTAAACATATTTTAAGAAGCATAGTAATTTTTATGCATACAAAGTTTCAAGATTCCTCTCCTCTCTGACTTTTAAAGCAAATTACTGTCTCTGGGCCCCACCTCCACCTTTTTGCAGCTTAATTCTCAGCACTTTCATCTGATCACATTCTATATTTTGGGAAGCATCCAATGGTTTTCTTAGGGACTTGAGCTAGGTGGTAAAATATTGTTTACATTTTTTGGCCTCATTTTTTTTTTCTGACTACATTAGTTTCTTGTGAGTGATTTGTCTTAATTTGGTGATTTTCATATTATTACGATTTTGACTTTGTAAATTGCATAGGCAAACATTATTAGTTTAAAATTATATATCCCTTCATTCTTACCAGGCATATCTTTTGGTAATTTTGTCAATGTTTATGCTAAATACCTAGTTAGTACCTCAATTAGCAAATTAAATGTGCTTTTCATAAAATACCTTTTTAAACTAGGGTTGCCAGATTAAATGCAGTTTGCCCAGTTATATTTGAATTTTGGATAAACAAATAGTTTTGTTCCAGTTAAATCTGAATTTCAGATAACAGCCAATAGTTTTGTTTTGTTTTTGGACATAATTTTTCACATAGTAAGTGCCTATACATATAAGTATTTGTTGTTCATCTGAAATCCAAATTTCACTAATTTTTCTTTGTTTATTGATTTTATTTTTATCTGGAAAACTATTATAAAGAAAGAAGTATAGAAAAATTTATTGGTTAAAGAAATGATTGCTATCAAGGTATCTGTCTTAATTGGTTCAGGATGTTATGACGAAAGACCTTAGGCTGGGTAAATTTATACACAATCTATTTCTCACAGTTTTGGGTGCTGGGACCTCCAAGATCAAGGTGCCAGCAGATTCAGAGTCGGATGAGGGTCTCTGTTTCAATGATGGGACCCTCTATGTGGCCTCACATGGTGGAAAGGAGGGTCAAGGTGCCCTGTGCCTCTTTTAAAAGGACACCAAGTCCATTCATGAGGGTGGAGCTCTTATGACATAAACACCCTTGACCCTGACCTCTCAATACTATAGCACCTGGGATTAAGTTTCCAATTGGAATTTTGTAGGGACATGAACATTCAGACTGCAGGATTATCTCTAAAAATGTGTGTAATTGACTCAATTACATTTCAGTGATTAGAGAGGGAAGGGAAAATCCAAATTTAAGATCTTGTTAATTTTGATTCATTAATTCATTTTACAAATGTTCACCAAATGCCTAAAATGTCAGGTTCTAAGGGATGAGCAAAACAAACTTAATTCCTGCCTTAATGATATTTATAACTTGATGAAGAACATTAACCAAATAATCTCACAAATATATAGTAAAGTGTAAAAAATACAGTAAGGGGGAAGGACAGGGGAATGTGTTGTAGAGGGAAAATCAGGCAAGATTTCCCTGAAGAAGAGAAATTTGAACTGTTAAAAAAGACCAGTCAGTGAGACTTGTTAAAGCACAGTAAGGCAGACTTTATTCAGGTCTATTACAATAGACATAGGGACCACGAAAATGGGATTTTGCAATGGGGAAGAGAAACTGAGCTAAACTCCAAATGTAGCATGGGCAAGTGGGAATGTATAGCTAACAAGCAGAGTGGGGGTCAGTAAACAGAAAATGCTAAGAGGAAGCATCTGGAGTCAGAAGGATTCAGGCTAAACCAACCTAACATGAATCTTACTGAAGACACAACAGGGTGATTAGATATCATCTAGGGGATGGTGGAGGATGAAGAATGCTCAGATATTGACAGTGATCAGATATCTGTGGTGGAGGATTCTAGCCAAATTGACTTAGCAGGATTCTTGCTAGAACTGGATTTTATAAGGAAGTATATGGGAGACCTTAGGAGAAGGAGGTTAACTGAAGTTTGGTGAAGTAAAGATTATTTGTCAGAACTAAAAACAAAGACCCTGTGGAACTAAATTAGGCAAAGAACAGTGTATTAGCTGGTTCTCACATTGCTAATAAAGACATACCCAGGACTGGGTACTTTGTAAAGGAAAGAGGATTAATTGACTCACAGTTCAGCGTGGCTGGGGAGGCCTCACAATCATGGTGGAAGGCAAATGAGGAGCAAAGTCATGTCTTACATGGTGGCAGGTAAGAGGGTGTGCTGAGAGGAACTCCCTTTTATAAAGCCATCAGATCTTGTGAGACTTAGTATCAGGAGAACAGCACAGGAAAAACCTGCCCCCATGGGTCAATTACCTCCCACCAGGTCCCTCCCACAATACGTGGGAATTATGGGAGCTACCATTCAAGATGAGATTTGGGTGGGGGACAGAGCCAAACGATGTCAAACAGGTAGAGGAAGGGAGAGAATTTCTATGTAGATGAGGCATCCGGAACAAAATAATTGAAAGTATGTGTTCGGTTGAACCCAGTGAGCATAGAAAGTCTTACTAAAAAATCTGCAAAGGAAATCTGTAACCAGATCAAGTGACGCAGCAGACCATTTCAGTTTTGATGCTAAAACTCAATGGAAAGATCTTCCAAAGTTTTAAAAGACTAATAAGATTTTACATTTGAAAAGATAAATCTAGCTGCTTGAAAGCAAGAAGATTATTGCTGAAGGCAGCAATTATAAACCATTTCCTGGTGGCCTGTGTATTCTTCTAGCAAAAAAAAATAATAATAATAGCTCAGTGTATATCAGATATCGGCAAACTTTTCCCATAAGGGGCCAGGTAGTAAATGTTTCAGGGTTTGCAGGTCATGCAATCTCTGTTGCAAGTTAATAAGAGACAGGCATCACAAATTAATCAAAGATTTATGTGACATAAGAGCCTTCAGAAATGAAGACCCAAAGATGCAGGGAAAGTGTCTGTTTTTCTGCTAGGTTTAGTGTAGAATGCGCAGCCATATAGAAATGCAATTGAACAAAAGGATATGATTTAATGGTAGTAGACTGAGAGTGTGGCAAACCCAGCCAGGCCTGTGCAGGTTCTTCTTGGTCTCTGTATAACATTTCTTCCTCCCTGGTATACAGCACGGCCCCACTGGAATGAGGGTCTTCCAGGAAGAAGGGAGATGGGAGAGAGTAACCTTTCTGAGTTTTATGATTTGCTGTGGGAAGAGGGGATTCAAGTTTCTATGACCTGTCTTGGCAAGACAAATTTTAGTTCCTAGGAATTTAATATGGAGAGAAAGAGGAGCAGGAGAAGGGGGCTAGGAGAAGGGAAGAGGGCAGACAGAGGCTTTGCTCTGAGGCCTTCTAATTTCCTTTAGTTCAAAGTACTTGGGATGCCAAAGCACCATACTTTGGGCTATTCCTTCTGATCCACAACGAACTCACAAAATGAAAATCATTTTATATTGATATAAGTTATATGAGGCAATTGAAGCCAGCAGGGGCTGACATCTTCCTAATGCTTAATTGTCGAAGTCTTTCCAATGCCTCTCCATTCTGGGTGGATCTTAAATTATCTTCACTTTTCCTCTCTGCTATATAAGTTTTATTTTCTGATATATGTGTTTATCTACTGGTGGTTCTCAGCTCTGCTCCCTATCACCACCTGTTGAACTACATGCTCTATGATTTTTCATATTATCTAGTCTGGTGCCTCCCAGGAAGTATACATGACCTCACAAATGGGTCACTTATTAGCCTTGGGGCACTAGGGCAGAGTTTAATGAGGCTTTGGATGGGCTAGCACAGAGATCATATATAAGCTAAAAGTGGCCTCTTTCATTTCTCTTGGCAGTACAAGCGTATTACCATTTTCTCTCTATGCCTTGACTTGGAAAAATTGGGAACACCCTGATCAACTGTAAGGGAGAGAGTCAGTAACAAGCATATCAGAGATTCTCTGGTTAAAGTAGTAGATGTTGAAAAGAGAACCATTTTTGGGTCAGAACACTGGTTCTCATATACCAGCTGATATAACCTCGGCAAACAGTTTCTCTAAGCTTCCATTGATTAATTTGTAAAAAGAGAATACTAATATTTAAAAATAAAAAAATAATTGTTAGGCTTTTTTTGGAGCGTATTTAATTAGATAATACTTTTAACTCCTAGCACGGTGTTGACAGGAAAACTTTCTCTGTGCCAACTCAGGTGTATGTGATGAGGGAGGTGGATGCAAATTAATTGACAACAGATAGATTAACAGGAAAAATAATTAATTCATATTCATGCAGGAAGCAGCAATACTCAGAACTGAGTAAACATGCTGAATAGTCAGGGATAAGGGATATACTTTGTTAACGTCAGGAATTTGAGACCAGCCTGGCCAACATGGTGAAACTCCATCTCTACTAAAAATAGAAAAGTTAGCCAGGCGTAGTGGTGCATGCCTGTAATCCTAGCTACTCAGAAGGCTGAGGCAGGAGAATTGTTTGAACCCAGGAGGCGGAGGTTGCAGTGAGCTGAGATCGGCTATTGCACTCCAGCATGGATGAAAGATCGAAACTCTGTCTCAGAAAAACAAAAAAAGTGGGTGTTTAGGACTTCAGTTGGAAAGTATGGAGGATTCTATTTTTTTTTTTATCCTGATGGTAATGGAAAGTTTTCTTCTTGACTGAAAGCTCCTCTGAAGGAGGATTTATGGCAGCTGAATTTGTATATTCTTCTGCTAAGGGTCTGTCTTCTCCCAAATAGGAAACTCCCTCAGAGGGGAGTTAGTGACAGCTATGTTTTGGGGAGTCTCTGCTTACATTTAGATAAGATTTTTTTTTCTGGTTGCTGCAGCTAGTTGAGATGTTTTCAGTTTAAAGTAATATTTACACCAATCAGGTGGGTTGTTGGTCCCTTCAGTAGCAATAGTATACCCTTGTCTAAGTCTCTATTCCATTCCTAAACTAGACTTGAAAGGATTGTCTTATTGTAGAAAGATTCATCACTATGTGTAACATTTGCTTTGTGTACCACCAATTAAGTTTGGCAGAAGACTTAGGTGTAGAAAGGTATTTCAGATTTCTTGACAAACCATTTACATGGCCTGTAACAAAGTACATCATGAACTATGAATCATTTTAACATTTTTGTGCTGATAAGACGATGCTCTCATGGTAGAGCCCAGAGTCAACTAAAATGCATGCTGTGACTTATTCTAACCAACCTGATGAAATGGAGATGTGAATGGAAGCTCTAGGCAAAATATCACATGATGTATTTCGTTGAAGAGAGATAAAAATATTGTCTAGCAAAATTTTAAATATCTGAAATCTGAGGTTGTGGTAAGGACTAAAAAAATTATTTTGATTGTGGAAACATATTTTTTTCTCCATTTCTTTTTAAAGAACAGTCCAGCATAAAATAGTACATACTGCAGGAATCAGTCCAAATGATTATATTCTACTATTGTTATAACAACTGAAATGAGAATATAACCGAAGTGAATTTGTCTGTTGAGTTTATAAAAAGAAGTATATGTTTTACTAAATTCACTCATCCACCCATGGATCTTCAGAAAGAAATAGTTTGGAAAAATTTCAAGTATTCTAGAAAGTGTGTCTAATCTGGTCTGGGTATTTCTGGTCAGGGTGCATCCTCTCTGCTGTAGACAATGCTTGTGTCTACTCAAAGTCCATACATTGAAACCTAATCCTCAATGTGATGGTATTAGGAGGTGAGGTTTTTGGTAAATGATTATGTCACGAGAGTGAGGCACTCATGAATGGAATTAATGCCCTTAGATAGGAGGCCCCCAGAGAGATTTTCTGTCCCATCAGCCATATGATGACTCAGTGAGAAGATGGCCATCTAGGAACCAGAAAGCAGGCCCTCTGCAGACACCAAATCTGGCTGCACATTGATCGTGGATTTCCTAGCCTCTCAAATTGTGAAAAATAAATTTCCAAGGTTTATAAGTATCTTAGTCTCTTTGTGTTGCTAAAAAGGTATCCCTGAGGCTGAGTAATTTATAAATAAAAAAAATTTATTTGGCTCACAATTCTGCAGTCTGTAGAAGCACAGTGCCAACGTCTGCTTCTGATGAGGGCCTCTGTCTGCTTACACTTGTGGCAGAAGGCAATGGGGAGCCAGTGTGGAGAGATCACATGGCCAGAGAAGAAGAGAGCGAGAGAGAGGGAGGTTGAGGGAGGAGGGAGGTGCCAGGCTTTTTTAAACTACTAGTTCTTTCGGGAATTAGTAGAGAGAACTCTCACAGCACCGCCCCATCCCCACAGTCCCCTGGCATTCATATGTGCACGAGGGGTTCACCTCCATGATGCAGACACCTCCCATTAGGCCCCACTTCAAACACTGGGGATCAGGTTTCAACCGGAAGTTTGCAGAGGACAAACATTCAAATTGTAGCAATACGTTGCACAGTTAAGTTGTATTGTGTTATGACAGCTCAAACAGATTAAGACACTCACTTTGAAATGCTTTGCCCGAACCTTCTGTATCATAATCTGGCTACCCACTGTTGATGCTGTACACATACGACTCATTGGAATTGCAAGACCACCAGGGTATGATCATATTTCTATGTGGATATATACACTAAAAACCTGCAAGCAAGAGAGATGTACATAGCTCTTACTGAAATCATGATGAAGCAAAGTGAAAACGCGATAGTCCTAAGTGTACTTTTTCTAAGGAAATGACTAGTGTATTGATTTATATCTGTAGATTTTGTGATTATCCTGGAAGTACAGCATCCCTTCTCCTATCCCCTTCCCAGCCCCCAACCCAGGAGTTAATGGTGGCTTTGTAGTACATGCTCTGAGAACCATCTCCCACTTTGGAAATGATGGTAACTCAGAGAGGATATAACTGGGCTCTTGATAGTTTTCACAGATAAGTAATAAAAAAAAAGACATGCAACATGAAAAATTAAAGGTGTTATGAAGATGCCAAGAGATATAGTCTTCATTTTACTGTAGAATTATCAGGAGGAGATGAACAGTTCCAACCTTTAAGAATAGACAGTAATAATTTTCTGTGGTTCTGTGGGACACTCTATGCTTAGCAATGAAACTGCGTGTAATAAACTCTCTGGATGACATATTACCTCTAGCTTCCAGAACTTTATTCTGTTTATCCTCTCCATGGGATTCTGCTTTAATGTTAACTCTTAGAATGCTAAGATTTGCCAATGTCTGACACTTCCAGTTCATCAGTTGTGGTTCTTTATGTGAATATTTGACTGGAGAGTTTCAGAACGTTATAAGAGTCTTCAATTAAAATGGAAAATGAGTTTTTGGATGATAGTTGTATGGAAAACGATTTTTTCTTCCCTTAAGAATATCAACCTATGAAATTATAAGAGGTAACAAATATGTTTTTTATAAATAGTGTAGTGTTTCTAGTGTCATCCACCTTGTCTGAATTTTCACATCATGTAAATATTTTCTTAGGGCATTTATGATTCATAAAACAGTGTTTGTCTACTAAACAGATTCTGGTTTTAAATTTTTAAAGAGCTTAATTTATAATTCTCTCCAGCACCTTGATGCTTTATGTTTTGTCTGTACTAAATTTCCATCATCTTTTTCCTTTTTTCTTACTGAAATTCCTCAGGGGTCAAATACATTCAAGCTTTTTGTCATTTTAATAAAGACAACTGAAGCTATGTATCCAAGAGCACATACGAAATGTATTATTCATGCATATACATTTATGTGTGCATATATATTTATAATACACTTAATATATGCCTATATCTTTGAAAAACTTTGTTCATTAATAATAGGCTCTGAGAATCATGTCTGTGACATGAGGTTGAAACAAGAAGGAAAACCTTGAGCACCAAATTTGCTCATTGATGGTTAGCAACTGTGTGGAATTTCAAGGATTATTTCCTCCTTATCTGATACTGCTCTAGATGTACTGTATTTAATGTTACACTTTGCTGAATATACTAATGTTCAAAAAATAAGACAGTTAAAATATTAGTTAATATGCCCACTTGAGGTACAAACACATTCTACATGTGTCTCTGCACAATTCCTTGTTTGTGTATGCATTTTAATGGTTTATTTATATCTTATGTTCGTATCTCTTATGATAGTCTCAATACATTTAGCTACTTATATATGAAATGTGAAAAATATTCTTTCCTTCTTAAATTGATCTTTAATATGATAGAAAGCTTTTAGTGTTCACTATAATTGTCAAAGTTGGGTCTTTTATATGACAAAAATCATATATATAGTTACATGCATAGTATAATCTTTAGTCAGTGAACACCCATAAAGTCATCTTACTTGAGTTAATTAATTCAAAAATTATGCATTCACTACCTATTGAGTGTTAAAATTTTATCCTGCAGTGGGACTGCAAACTCTCACACAAATCCCTTAAACATTGATGAATTACAGTTTTACATATAAGAGATAGAGATAGAGCTAGTATCCTGTTCATTCAAGAGAAACCAGTGAGAGCAATGTTGTTTAAGGTGGCCTCTTGAGTATGGCCAGAGCAGCCCCAGGACTAGAGTGAAACAGATGGTGAAGTGCCTGGGATGTGCTTCGTACTCTTGTTCTCACAAGTACCCATCCTGTTCTTGAACAACCCTGAAAGTTGTTCCAGTGAGGTGTCTGGGGGGCAAGATTGAATGAAGGCCTCACTCTCAGGACCATGCATCTGCCCCCTGAATTTTGTACTCACTACACAATTGTCTAGGTCCTGGACTGTAGCAAGTTTCACAAAATGTGTACAGGATGCCCCACCTGTGTCACTGAGCTACAGCCAGAGGCAGTATATGCATGCAGAAATGCATGAACATCTCTTGAAAACCAAGTGATAGTCTTGAATGATGCTAGCAGGTGTGTGGATGTAGGCCATAACTGAGCACTTCTAAGGCAAATTCAATACTTTCCTAAAGGTCTGGACCCTTTTTTGGTAGCTGCATGTTTGTAATTATTGAATCCCATAGGATCATGCTCACTTGTGAGAAATAAGGGGATAATTTTCCTTTCAAAGTTTTTTGGACTCTTGATGTTGATTCCTTGCAAGGATACTGGAGGCTGTGTTGGAGAAGCTGATTTAGAATTTTATAGATAGACTTAAGCCAAAGGCAATATGAAATTGTCCAAATGGTGTAGGGTTTTCTTTGTTCTAAGAGTTATGTTCTTGCAAGGCTTAATTCACTGGCCTATTTGTGAATGAAAATATGAACATCTATTGTTAATGTATTGGGCTTTAGTGTTAGGGGACAGTGATATTTGAAGAATTATCCGCACTTAGTGAAACCATCAATAATCAAGAGCTAATGAATAAACTCGGCCATCTGCAGAGCCTCCTAAAACATTGTGCTTAAATCTATTGCGGATGCAACAAGAGTGATGCAAGTCAGATTCAGAAGTCCAGGCTATTTTCCAGAAAGCTGTAATGCTCTCAAATATAATGTTTCTAAAATATAGTTGTGTTGTCATAACAAAAGCATGATGGTTTGAAAAAGGCACAAAAAGGAGAACCAAAATTTAAAATTGCTAATGCAATATCCAGGAACTAGTATGGGTTGTGGTTCTTGATCTAGACAATTGCTTCGCTCTCCTTAGATAGTTCTAGCCTTTGTATATAAAAGGTAATAGTCATACTGCATTGCTCAAAACTGAGTTCAAATTTTTACTATCTCACGTTACATTGGAATCTCTTTAGTAGAATAATGAGCCTGATCATCTCTCAGTATATTGATGGATAAAATTCCTGTACATGCTAAAATGAGAGCTCAGACTTTGACCTGCCAAGGTGTTGAAGCACCTTCTTAGTTGCCGCTGTCTCTCATTCTGTTTCTGTTGCTGCAGCTTTTTGCTGCCTCCTTCTTCTCTGGGCTTGTGGCAGCTTGATATCTTGCAGGTTGAGTGTATTGGGTTATTCAGTGGGGTTATTCCAATTTAGTTCTTGTGGAAGACTATGCTTTACAGGAGGGATCAGCAAACAGTGGCCATGTGTTAAGTCCGGCCCACTGTCATTATTTGGTATGGGCGGTGAGCTAAGAGTTGTTTTTACAGTTTTAAATGACTGAATGAAACTTAAAAAGAAGAAGAATATTGTGGGACACATGAAAACTTGATAAAAGTCAAGTGTCAGTATCCATAAATAAAGTTTATTTATTTATTTTTTTAATTGTACTTTAGGTTCTGGGGTACATGTGCAGATCATGCAGGATTGTTGCATAGGTACATACATGGCAAGGTAGCTTGCTGCCTTCATCCCCCCGTCACCTATATCTGGTATTTCTCCCCTCATTATCCCTCCCCACCCTCCCCACCCCCACTGTCCCTCCACTAGCCCCACCCCCTACTGACCGCAGTGTGTGATGCTCCCCTCCCTGTGTCCATGTGTTCTCATTGTTCAACACCCGCCTATGAGTGATAACATATGGTGTTTGGTTTTCTGTTCTTGTTTCAGTTTGCTGAGAATTATGGTTTCCAGATTCATCCATGTCCCTATGAAGGACACGAACTCATAATTTTTTATGGCTGCATAGTATTCTATGGTGTATATGTTCCACATTTTATTTATCCAGTCTATAACATAGCCACACTCACTTATTTTTTGTGCTACCACAGTGGAGATGAGCAGAGATACAGTTGATAACAAGAGACTACATTACCCACAAATCGTAAAATATTTACTCTCTAGACGTTTACAGACCTTTGCCCTAGGTAGTCTAGGGAAATGAGGTGAAAGTTTTCAGAAAAGTTCTGACATATTTGCAGTTTCAGAATAGTTCAGTCATCAAGAGGTTGAAATTGTGTTGTAGAAATGCATCCTGGAGAAAGAGCAGATATTAGAAGGAAAACAAAGAGAACAGGTGATGATAATTTTTTTTTCTGGTTTATATTGACAATCTTGCAATGGAATTAGAATTAAACTTCTAAATTCATATTCATTTAACAGTTCTTAAAACTGTTTCATGTTCCAGGTATCAGGCTTGGTGATTTCATATGCGTGATTCTGATTTATGAGAAAACAAGAACTCTAACCCATTCACAAAAGTCATCTCAAAACATAATTTTGCACTTTTCGAAATGATTAACTGTTTGAATTAGTATGTCTCCTCTACAAGTGCTTTTCATAGGGTAAATTCAAAATCTTGACTTCAAAGTCTTTATCTATCCTGTTTCTATATTTCTTTTCTCTTCTTCCTTCTCCCGCTTTGTATCTCTATCTACACTAGGTGTGAAACACTGGACAAGTTACTTAAGTTCTCATTTACTCTCATTAGAAATGAGAACTTACATACTAGAGCCATACTTATAGGCAAGGGCTGTTTTCGAAACATTAAATAAGAGGATCCGTAGTATTCAGCATATATATAACATAGGTGACACAGGCAAATTGTGATTCTTATCATGTGAGTTTTCTTATGAAACTAAGATGAAAATGATTCAGAAGTGCTATAGTAATAAGGAAAGAAATAGAAGTTCAAAATACATTTACTATTCTATAGCTACATAGCACTCTCTTCATGTGAAAGTTTAAGAATTACCTGGTAAGTATTTCGGTTATCAAACCTAACATATGCTGGGCCATTTGGGTAACGATTTTTATCCTGGACCATGCGTGGTCACTATTAAAAACCTTCATTCATCGTTACTAGCTAACAACTAAACAAAACTAGTTGTTTAATGCAAAATCACCAAATTGCTGCAGTGGTCACTTGTAAAAAAAAAAAAACAGACAAACAAAAAAAAAACAGAATATTTCGCTGCCAATAATTACAGGTGGTTAATATTTTCTCACCGATTTCCAATTTCCATTCCAGGATTTGAGTTATGTGGATAACTGGAGCACTCTACCTTTTATGAGTGGCAAAATCTTAATCCACATCCCGAGTTCTGTATTGTCCTTCTGTGAATATCTAAAGCTAAAGAAAGTATTCAGGGAATACAAACTATATTGAAGGAGATTTTTAAAAAGGGGGAGAAAGGGAAAGAGAGAAGAAAGGAGGGAGAGAGTGAAGACATGAGAGAGTAGAGGCGGGGGAAAGGACGGAGGGAGCAAGAAAAGGAAAAGCGTGAAGTATTGTGAAGAAGTGCCCCGTTTAGACATACTCAATTCCTATATCAGGAAGAGGATATTAAACAGAAAAGAGATGCCCACGTCAATATTGGCTCTATTTTGAGGGCTACTAAAAGAATCCTTTAGCTTCTTCCTATTTCTGACTTTGATGCTAAGTGTCCTCCCCAAATATTACATTTTCACTGTATTCTATGCCATTTATAGTTTGTAGGAGAGAAGGAAATAAATGATGAGGTGCCATACTAAAGCTGAAAATTTTTCATCTCTTGGAAAGTAGATAATCATGTCGCTGTGCATAAAAGATCACTATCAGTGGTAAATGCATAAAACTGAGTTGCTTAAAGTCATGGAATAATTGTTTTTACCTACTTTGTAAGAAGCAGTATACTATTTTACATAAAATGTAAATTACAGTTGAAATTTTATCTGCGTTGAATGGAAATATACAATTCTCTCTCAGTACAGGGAATCAGTAGAGCCTTAGAGGAGGATCTTCCATGTTGCTTGTAGTTTGGGTGGAAACTGTTATCACTGGATTTGCATTAAATGCAGTTCCTTCCTTTTAAGATAGAATGATCGGCAGGAATTAAGCCTTTATTAGTAAAAGATTTCTAAGCCAAGCTTCTCTTTTTTATGAATAATACCTACTCCCTTATTTATTAATGGTATTTTTGACAGCTGACAGTTCAAGAAGTATATGTGCTTCTGTATTCACTGTTAAAGTACTCTGTTTACGTTCAGGTGGAGATGACATATAGATTTTCCTCTTACTCAACCAAGTATGTTAAAATAAGTGAGGAAGAAATTTGTTATAATAAAACAATAATTAGAGCAAGACATGTGGAAGTAGTAGGGAATATCCAGAGATTATCAAGCCATATTTAGTTGAACCTTTTCTAGTGATATTCTGTTTCAGTGATTTTAAAAAATAGATCAATTATAAGTCAACTAGATACAAACGTTATTAGTTCTGGAATTAATTTTGGCCTTTTGAACTTAAATAGTTCTGTGTAAATGTGTATCTGTCTGTCTGTCTAATTTGCTTAGTTTTACTTCTATAAAACAAGACCTGGCCTTTATTTTTCTATTTATTAATATCATGTTTCCATGGTAGGGGTTTCCCAGTATATTAAGAAATCACAGTTTTCAAAAATAATAGTGTTAATATCAAAATTGCAAGTAAGTACAAAGAACATCATGCCAAGTGAATGGCTTCTCTCCACAATAGCAGCCTCCTGGTGAAAAGGGGAACCGAACAAAATGCATATTTTGATTGTGTGTATCAAATGAATTATAGCCGCCAGCAGCCCTCTCTACAGGGAGAAAATTCACAGGATGGGTTGACCCAAAGGAAGGAGAAAGGGTCATCTCCCCTGCCTTGCTCTTGTCTGGGCCTGCATTTGGTGTTTTTATTCACTCCCACAGGGGTGATTATAGAACAGCCTCAACACCAAAGCTGGTTAAAAAAAAAAAAAAAGAAGGTTGACAAGGCACAGCGGATCACACCTGTAATCCCAGCACTTTGGGAGACCGAGGTGGGTGGATCACCTGAGGTCAGGAGTCTGAGACCAGCCTGGCCAACATGGTGTAACCTCATCTCTACTAAAAATACAAAAATTAGCTGGGCGTGATGGCGCACACTTGTAATTCCAGCTACTCGGGAGTTTGAGGCAGGACAATTGCTAGAACCTGGGAGATGGAGGTTGTAGTGAGCCAAGATCACCCCATTGCACTCCAGCCCGTGCTGACAACAGGGAGACTACATCTCAAAACACAAAACAAACAAAAAAACCCTGAATACCTTCTTCAAAATTATCAGGGCATTTATGCCTCCTTTTAGTTCTTTTGGTGTTTTCAATAAAAACATTCTAAACCAAGAAATTTGGTTTTGAGTCAAGAATGAAATAAGTTGGAGTGACTAGCCTAAATTCAGTGAAGGAAAGGAATGGAAACATTTTCTTTAGGAAATAGATTACTGCTGACAAGTACATAGTTATTAAAAATATATCTCACTGCAATGTCAGCCACTTATTTATTTTTAATTAAGGATCTGTTGACCCTTTTGACCTAAAATAATTGTGTTAAATAGAAAATATTGTCATTTAAACTTCTATGTAGATTACTGTCAACTATAATTCAGGGCTATGCTTCCTTAGAGTTTTGTGAGTTTATTTTCTGGATGATTTCTCAGTGGCCTGATTTTAATTTGGCCTAACTCCTATTTTCTGTTGCTTTTATAGAGTTTACCCCGTTGGTTTAAAATATACTTTGCTGCTAGTTAACTAAGATAGTAGCTGAGATGTACTGACTGAATTACACTTAGTTGCCTGTATCTTAATTATAGAATCCCTTACTAATCCAAAAGTAATTTAGCAAAATACTTGATTCAGTAAATTCTTATTTTAGTCCTTGTATTTCACTCTAAAAAGATATTTTAAACTATTCCCTTGAAACAGCCTTTGCTTTCAGTACGGTAAGATATATGAATGGTGCCGGGCATGGTGGCTCGTGCCTGTAATCCCAGTGCTTTGGAAGGCTGAGGTGAGAGGATGGCTTCAGGCCAGGAGTTTGAGGTCAGCCTGGGGGACATAGCAAGACCCTGTCTCTACAAAAAGTTTTTGAGGCTGGGCACGGTGGCTCATGCCTGTAATCCCAGCACTTTGGGAGGCCAAGGCAGGTGGATCACAAGTTCAAGAGATTGAGACCATCCTGGCCAACATAGTGAAACCCCATCTCTACTAAAAACCACAAAAATTAGCTGGGCATGGTGGTGTGCACCTGTAGTCCAAGCTACTAGGGGGATTGAGGCAGGATAATTGCTTGAACCCAGGAGGCAGAGATTGCAGTGAGCTGAGATTGCGCCACTGTACTCCAGCCTGGCGCCTGGCGATAGAGCAAGATTCTGTCTCAAAAAAAAAAAAAGTTTTTAAAAAATCAGCCCGGTGTGGTTACACCTGCCTGTAGCCCTAGCTACCCAGGAAGCTGAGGTGGGAAGATCATTTGAGGCTAAGAGTTCAAGGTTCTAGTGAGCTATGATTGTGCCACTGCACACCAGCCTGGGCAACAGAGCAAGACCTTGTCTCTAAAAAAGATATATGAATGGAATTAAAATGTTTTCTTGGATCCTCTTGTCATTGATTTAGAAAGTCTATTTAACCTCTGTTCAGTTCCCAATGACAATAGGAGGATGTCTTTCTTTTCTCATTTTCTTTTCAGTCATATCATGTAGCTGTCACAGAAATGAAGGCAGAACACTAAACAGATGCACTTTTTAAATTCTAAGATTGTAATTTTGTTATTGAATAGAATTTCACCTTTAGTGCTTTCCAAGTGATGGTGCCTATTTGATTTCCTTTAAGTTTTTCTCTTTACACATGATGACTTCACTTGTACTGACTAGCCCTTTTTGGTTTAACCCTTCCACACTTTGTTAAGTCTAAAGTTTAACCTTTTAGACTTTCTTTACTATGAAACTAAACTAGTAACATACTAGGGTTCAAGTTAAGATAACGAAGAATCATCTGGTATTAATGGGCAACAGGAGTATATAAAACATGAAGTCTCAACAGTTTTCTTCATTTCATTCTGAGACAAACATTGCTGTGTGAGGTACTCGCATGCATTTGGGATAGACTGTACTGTGGCCTACCCCTTTCCCACAACTGTTCACTGCTCACACTTTCTCACCCCTCAGCACACGCATAGAAGAAATAGTACTGAAGTGTTCAGTAGTAGATAAGAGTGAAATCAGCTACAATTGCAGTACTACATTTCAGCCAGAAAAATCTAACAAAGGCCTTGGAAGCCAATTCAGACCGAGAGATCCCTTTCTCAAGTAGGTCATGCTTGTCCCTTGAGTTTCTCAGGCTCTTTGGCATCCATTCTGAAGGATATGGGTATAGTCGGGGAAATAGCCCTAAGGAGTAGCTACTGGTAGAAGTTGCCATCATATACATTGTTGTACCATAAAAAGCAAAGCCAAATGAACATTATAATATTATAATAGGCATTATTTAACTTTTTCTTTCTTTCTTTCTTTCTTTTTTGAGACAGTGTCTCAATCTGTCACCTAAGCTGGAAATGCACCAGCATGGTCTCGGCTCACTCCAACCTCCGCTTCCCAGGTTCAAGCAATGCTCCTGCCTCAGCTTCCTGAGTAGCTGGAATTACAGGCCTATGCCACTACACCCAGCTACTTATTTTGTATTTTTAGTAGAGACGGGGTTTCACCATGTTGGCCAGGCTGGTCTTGAACTCCTGACCTCTACGGATCTGCCTGCCTCAGCCTCTCAAAGTGCTGTGAGTACAGATGTGAGCCACTGCACCAGGCTTAACTTTCATTTTTTAAAGTTTATATCCACAAGCTAAAATTCCTCTTGATTAGCATTACAGTATCACAAAGTGTCACCGAAAAAGTCTAGTGCTCATTCCTAAAAGCCCTTATGGTCACTTTCCCAGAAAGCCTTTCCCTTTTCTCCCTCGGCTGGTTGCATATCCTTGCTGTACATGCTTAGAATGTACAGTATTTAGCATGCCTTGATCTTGCTGAATGTTAAATACCTGCATACTTTATGCGTCTTTTACCCCTGCGTCCTCCATTAGACTGCAAGTTCTTTGAGAGTATGTATTCAACATTAGCAAGAGCTGGGCATATAGCTCAAGTTCTAAAACATGTGTGACTTTGGATATCGTAATATCAATTGGCCATCCGCATGATGATTCTACCCTTTCTATTATTCAATTGGTATAATTCTGCCTAGCGAGAGTAGTTTAATTTAAATGTCATCCCTTCCTAAAAATAATCATACTAGATCTATGACAAAGTGTCACCTAAAATGATTTCCTCATTCTCATTAAGTAGAAATTCGTAGGCCAGGTTTATTTGTCAATCTAATAATTTTAGGTTTAACAGTTCTTGTTTACTAAAATAAATTATGTAGTGATTTATGAGTCTGACCAAAAGCTGATTTCCCTATTTTATTTTAGAAATTTATATGTTCAGTCTATATTGTTTTTATATTGAATATAAAATAAATTTACATTATTCAAAAGCATAAAATTCAAAATTCAATAAAAGAATAAGAAGTAAAAGTTATCTGTGCCCCCAGCCCATCCCTTGCTCTTTCCAATGACAACCGATATTATAGTTTCTTGGTTATTTCTCCTAAAATATTTTGTGAAATATACAAACAAATACATAGACTGTGTAAAAGGTACATTGGTTTATTCCCTCAGAGAAACAAATATCAATATACTATACATAATTATTTTGGTCCTTGAAATTTTTATATAACATATTACAGTGATCTTTATCCATAGCAGAGAACATCCCCATTCATTTTTATAACTAGATAAGCGTTCCATTATATCTTGTATACAAGCTGAGTTTTGTTCATTGCATTTCATTTACGGAATACAAATCCAGCAGGAATTTACACACAAGTCAATAATGTCCCCAAGACCATACGAAAGATATGAGACTATGATCCTTGGCAGGACTGACTGTCCATTGTACCATGTTGCTAAAGTGACTGAAGGTTATTGACTTACTGTAATAGGAGTTAGATATCTGATTTAGTTGAATATATCCATTTCAAAGGGAAAACCCAGGACTTTTGGTGTTTAATCATTTTGTGAACCTTACCTTAACCCTTTCCCATTAGATTGGAGGTAAACAATACTTAATATCAGTGACTAATGGGAGTAGTTCTTCAGCCTGGCAGCAAAACAGAGCAGTTCAGAACTAATCAGCAAGATACAATCAGATAGATGCCAGAGGTGAGGGATAATTTTTATTTTCTCTGTTCTGACTCTCTGGAGTTTCCTCTTTGCAGTAATTTAGGTCATGTCTACATTTACTGGATGAAAGATTTATCTGTTGAATTCTTTAAATGGTGCCACCAACTAAATCTAGTTCTTTGCAACAGGACCTTGAAAAGATTAATACATTCTTTGCTTTTAAAAAAAGATAGTATGGGTAAGACTCGTCTTTTTTTATTTGAAGTTAGAATGAAAGCAACATTTTTTAAAATTACCATGTTTTCTTGCAACTCAATAGGTAAGTATTGTTCTCCCTAACTTGAAGGTGCAGCTAATATTTTATTAAGAACTTGCTTTTTTGTCCAGACTAAAGTGCAGTGGCACGATCTCGGCTCACTGCAACCTCTGCTTCCCGGGTTCAAGCTATTCTCCTGCCTCAGCCTCCAGAGTAGCTGGGATTATAGGTGCCTGGCTAATTTTTTGTATTTTTTTTTTACTAGAGACAGGGTTTCATCATCTTGGCCAGGCTAGTCTTGAACTCCTGACCTCGTGATCCACCCGCCTTAGCCTCCCAAAGTGCTGGGATTACACATGTGAGCCACCACGCCCGACCTGAGAACTAGCTCTTTGCCAGATACTATTTTAAGAGCCCTACCTGTATTAACTCTTTGACTTCCTGTGAGGTAGGTGATGATGTTATCCCCATTTTATAGAATGAGGGAACTGAGGAGCAGCAGACTTAAGGACTTAAGAAACAGCAGAACTAAGATACTGTAAAGCCAGAATTAGAAACAAACAAACAGGACATTTGGCTCCAGTGTTATTACTTTTTACCACTAGGAAACTCTAGTTCCAAAGCTTAAAGTCATGAACATGCAGAGTGGCAAAGCCAGGATTTCAACTGAAGTCTGACACCAAAAGCTGTAGTCTTATTCACTGTATAACTAGAGATATGGATACATACAGGTATCGATATATAAATATAGGTAAATATATTTGAAATAGGTTGTGTGGTATTGAAGTGAGTGAGTTTTCTCTTGTGTCTTCTCTGAGCCAGTGTTAGATTCCTTGAACTGTTTTATGATTCCATGCCATAGTTAACTATGCAATTGCTTCTGCATAGAAGCCTGAAAAAAGTCTTTACTTAAGATCCATTCAATTCATGTTTCTTCTGTGAAGTCTTCTCTGGCCATGCCTTCCCCAACCCGGCGTGCATAACAAGTCAAGGTTATCAATCACTCCTTGATGTCCCTCCTTCTGTGTCTTTTTTTTTTTTTTTGGAGGCAGAGTCTTGCTCTGTCACTCAGGCTGGAGTGCAGTGGCACGATCTCGGCTCACGGCATCCTCCACCTCCCAGGTTCTAGCAATCCTCCTGCTCACCCTCCCGAGTAGCTGGGATTACAAGCTGCTACGCCTGGGTAATTTTTTTGTATTTTAGTAGAGATGGGGTTTCACTTTGTTGCCCAGGCTGTTCTCAAACTCCTGAGCTCAGGTAATCCACCCGTCTCAGCCTCCCAAAGTGCTAAGATTGAGGCTTGAGCCACCGTGCCTGACCCCTTCTGTATGTTTTTACATAACTTAGGGTACTTATCAATATATACATGTCTTTTGATAATCTGTAATGTTGTATCCAAAGCATGTAGCATTGCTGTCTGACTCCTGGTACGCAATCAAATAAAAAATGTGGGACGTCTCTGTGAACCTATTCTGGTTCAAGGGCTGCCTGACTAAAAATAAATAAAAGCTGATGCCTCTGACCCCATCCTCCGTTTGTCTAACTTAATACATCCGTAGCTAGAATGAATTAGAGCTCTATAACTTGAAGAAATGTAATATTGTCTGATAAAGTAAAATGTAGAATATTATCTTTACGTCCTTGATTTGGATGAAAAATTGAAAAAGAATAAATGGTGTTTCTCTCTCGCCCCCACATGTGAGTCAACTCTGTCATGCCTCTAAACTCTGGTCCTCTGAAATTTCTCTTCCTGACCGTCTACTTCACTTCAACACACTCCTTCACTCCCGCAGCGCTGGCTGTTAGCTTCATCAGGATCTCTCCCTGTTCCATCCATCTGCCCTTTCCTAGTCTTGCTGCTCCCAACTCATCCTCTAAATGACAGTCAGCTCAGACTCCATTCAACCTTTCTAGGTCCCTGGAGAGAATCTCAAGCCTGTGTCAACTCAGTTGTTAGCTTTCACCCTCCACCTCTCAGCTCACGGCATACAGGCCGAACATCTGTCTTTTTATCCCCAGGGAGAAGCAAACTTATTTGGATTGTCCTAAAACACTCAGGAAGGACTTACCAGATACTCATTTCTACAGCACTCTTTCTGTTCCAACCCTTTTACTGTGTGCCTCTGTGCAGTAGGGAAGTGAGTCTACTAACATTAAATATATGAAACAAGGAAGATTTATCAAAGTAGATGCCCACAGTGAGCCACCTAAGGTGAATTTCATTTGTCTTGTACTCAGCACTAAAGCAAGAATATCTTGCTTTTTTGGAAGGAATCTAAATAATACAAATTTTACTTTGGAAGATGAAACATACTACCATGTCTAATCTGTTCCTTCCTGATGATCTGTCCTCCTGGAAGTATGACAGTGTTGACCTAGACGTATTGAGTTCATGGAATACAAGCCTATTTTCATTCTTCTCTGTCATATGGAAAGAGGAGAATTGAGAGATCAAGAAAAAAGGTAAAAGACAGAGGAGCCAAGTATAACATCATGTTAAAACATTTTTGAAACTATGCAGAGAGAAATGAGTATCAAAGGAGAAGAATGAAAATCAATGAGTGATAATACAAAAAAGACATGGGGATTTTTTTAGAATTAAAAAAAATAATAGAATTGGTGGTGTTTTATTTTCTTATACAACATTTATTTAGTGATATATAAAAGTTCTTTGGCTAAAGTGCACCTTCTTATTTTCCCTCCCTCCTCCCTCCTTTCCTCTCCTCCCTCCCTCCCTTCTTCCCTCCCTCCTTTCCTTCCTTCCTTCCTTCCTTCCTTCCTTCCTTCCTTCCTTCCTTCCTTCCTTTCTCCTTTCCTCACAGGTGTGAGTGTTGCAGAGATTATTTCAAGGGTTAATCTGTATATATAAAGACGAATATTTCCTTTATTTCTCTCCACTGATTAGCAGTGTCCAAATGGCAAGTTTTTAAAACCCTTAGCTTTTGATGCACTTCCAGCAGCCTCACTCCACCCCTAAACTCAAAGAGAGTGAAATCACAATGTTCCTTTTTCCTTCTCCCCTTGAAACTGTCAAATCCCCACCACTACCCTTGCCACCCAACCCATTACCATTTATTTCTAAAGCAGACATTTAGAATAATCAAGACAGCATTCTGGCTGGGCGCGGTGTCTCACACCTGTAATCCCAGCACTTTGAGGGGCCTAGGTGGGCAGATCATGAGGTCAGGAGATGGAGACCATCCTGACTAACACGATGAAACCCCGTCTCAACTAAAAATATAAAAAATTAGCCAAGCATGGTGGTGCACACCTGTAGTCCCAGCTACTTGGAAGGCTGAGGCAGGAGAATCACTTGAACCTGGGGGCAGAGGTTGCAGTGAACTGAGATCACACCACTGCACTCCAGCCTGGGTGACACAGTGAGATTCCACCTCAAACAAACAAACAAACAAACCAGCATTCTTATACTTCCTGTTTCCATAGAATCTACAGAAGGTCTAAAGTACCTAGGATGCCCTATTAGTCCACAACACCATGATTAGAGTTCCAGTCTCTTGAACCTAGCTTAGAGCTTAAGAGGCACAATGCAAGACAGTTTTTAACAGAGAAAATATGCATGAAGGGCCTTTTAAATTATAGCTTGTAAACTTTCAGTATCCCTTCAATGATTTCATACTCTATTTTTGCATCTTCCTGACATTTGCAGTTCCCTTGAGGCATATATTACAGTACACACACTACCCATGGTTAGATAGTCACAAGTTTAGATATTTGTGAATGTTTCAGCTGTGAAGAAGAAAAATAACTTTAGGTAAGGGTGCTTGTGAACATCATCATTGAAAATCTCAGAAAATTCCATTTGCATGTATCCACATATGTGAGCATGTGGTTTACTTTTCCCCCTTTATTTTGCTACTATTTTGTTTTGCTTTAGATCTTCCTTTCTCTTCATTTATTTTTAAGGCAGAATATATTTATCCTGGACATTTTCTGATGTGTATGGGAGATAAGGAGCTACCCCATTTGATGTCATTTGACATGAATTCTGTTTTTTTCTGAAGAGAATTTTGAGGTATCTAGGAGAATGCATTTCCAATCCTTCCCACCATTAACATGTATTAAATGCCCAAGCTAAGTTTGCCCTTGATATTTGCAGAGAACTTAAAATCTCTGGAGAAATTATAAATTTTAGGGTCATACCAACAAAGGAACACATGAAAATGAAGGTCACTCAGAAACAAGGTTTTTAAAGTGCAGGCATAAATGCAGGGCTTCTCACTGAGTAAAATGTTCTGTACCGTAAGAGTGAACCGGAAATGGATATAAAAACAAATTAAAATTTAAAATCACACTTTGTGTTTTAGACTTGAGGAAATTTGATCAGCCCTTTAGAAAATACCATTAGAATGAAAGCATTCTAAATTATATCATTGAAATAGTAACAAACATGCCCTCTTTTTTAGGTGTTTCAAATCTTTTTATTAAAAATTTAAAAAAAATCAACAGCTTTTGGAGTAGAAGTCGTTTTTGGTTACATGGTTGAATCGTGTAGTGGCGAATCCTGAGATTTTAGTACACCTGTCACCCGAGTAGTGTACATTGAACTCAATATGTAGTTTTTTTCTCCTTTACTCCCCCTTCCCAATCTCTTTATTCTGAGTCTCCGAAGTTCACTTTACCACTCCACTCTATCTGCCTTTGCATACCCATATCTTACCTCCCACTTACAAGTGAGAATGTACAGTATTTGGTTTTTTATTCCTAAGTTACTTCACTTTGAATAATGTCTTCTGGCTCCATCCAAAAGACATATTTTGTTCTATGCAAAAGACATGATCTTGTTCTGTCTTATGGCTGAGTAGTATTCCATGATGTACATATACCACATTTTCTTTATCCACTCATTGGTCGATAGGTATTTAGGTTGGTTCCATTGCATTTGCGAATTGGGCTGCAATTCGCATAGGTCTGCAGATGTCAAAAAAGACCTATTTGTAATATTTCATTCCTAGTTGACAACATGCCAACAAAATACTTTTTTATGACAGAGGACCTAAAATTGATGTTGATAATTTGTTTTTCTTGTGTTACTTTTTACAGACTTATTGTATCTACAAGTTTCTTTCTGCCAGGAAGCATAAAATGGACAACTATTTGCATATGCATTAACTTTTGAATTATATATTATTTGCATTAATAAACTTCAGCTACTTCATTGGAAATAGGTTTATTACTGCCTTGTATATAGTGGATAAGAAAAGAAACTCTAGACGCTCTTATTAGCTGTGTTTCCTTAGACACATAATTTATCCTCAGTTTTCTCATCTGTAAAATGAAAATAAGAATTGTACTTTAACTCAAAAAGCCAAAGTTTAGACATATACTGTACTGTAATGTGCTTGATGCTCAATAATAAAATAGCTATTATTATTATTATTTTGCTATAGAGACAGATATATAAGGAGTTAAGTAACATTAAAATTTGGAAACAAGTTTTCCATATTTTCTTTTATTAATTAAAATATTTATTTTTGGCTGGGCACAGTGGCTCATGCTTGTAATCTAAGCACTTTGGGTGGCCAAGGAGGGTGGATCATGAAGTCAAGAGATCGAGACCATCCGGGCCAACGTGGTGAAACACCATCTCTACTAAAAATACAAAAATTTAGCTAGGCATGGTGGCACATGCCTATATTCTCAGCTACTCCGAAGGCTGAGCCAGGAGAATCACCTGAACATGGGAGGCAGAGGTTGCAGTGAACTGAGATTGCACAACTGCACTCCAGGCAGGTAACAGAGTGAGACTCCGTCTCAAAAAAAAAAAAATTTATTTTCCTCCTTTATTGTTTTGTATATTTTATTCTTTTATGGTCATGGCATGAATGGAAGTTTAAGGCTCAAACGTGCAAGAAGTAGAGCCGGCTTTAATCATTTTTGCTGCTGATACTGCACTAGTCTTTTTTTATTACGTTAAATTATGTTTCAGTATGTGTCACTATCCAATTGCTTATAAGTCTCCCATCATGCTAACCAATCGTTAATTCATGTTAATCTTTTATCACTTTTTTCAAGACTCTCCACTTCTATTCACCATTCAACCTCTGTTTAATTCACACTTTTCTTACCACTTTCCTGTCTTACAAAGTTCATTTGTGTCTTCATGACCAGTCTGCCTCTAGCTTCAAGCCATTTTTAATATTATAGTTATAAGAAACAAACTAATGATTTCCTTCAATGGGGCTGGGTGTGGTGGTTCATTCTGGTAATTCTAGCACTTTAGGATGCCACAGTAGATGAGTTGCTCTACCCCAGGAGTTCAAGACCAGCCTAGGCAACATAGCAAGACCTCTCTACAAAAAAATTTAAAAAATAGCTGGACACGGTGGCACACACCTGTAGCTCCAGCTACTCCAAAGACTAAGACAAGAGAATCACTTAATCCCAGGAGTTTGAGGCAGCACTGCACTCCAGCCTGGGCAACAAAGTGAGACTTCATCTCTTAAAAAATGAAAAAATTATTTAATAATGGCCAAAATTTCTGTCTGTGCTATTCAATGTGACTTATGTCCATGATCTGCTTACTGACTGTGCAGTCATACTGAATTGGCCATACTGAACCTTTTATTTCTATCGTTTTTAGCCTCTGCTTCTCCTTCATATTGGGACTGGAATCCAGGCAGGCTCCTTTTTGTTTTACTCTTTTTTTTTTTTCTGACTGCCTAATTCTTTCTGTTTCTCTCTTGGAGCCTCATGACTTTATAATTTCTTCCATAAAGGCTTGTCTTACCCCATCAGAAACTCTGCAGTTCACACCCAGACTTGGTGAATCTGAAACCTGTGCTCATGCAGCTTCCACTCTTCCTATAGTATAATCCTTCTCAGTGTGGTGCCTGGATCAGAAGCATCAACACCACCTGGGATCTCATTTGAAATGCAAATTACTGATGGCCATCCCAGACCTACTAAATCAGAGTCTCAAAGGAGGCCTGTGTTTTATGATAACTTCAGGTGGTTCTAATGAACACTCAAGGTCGAGAACCATGCCCTGGTAAAATCAGTCATTCATGAATCAATGTTTTGAATAATTTTAACATCATTGGAATGATAATATAAAGGTTAAATATATGCCTGTTCTTATAGTAAGGTATATATTATATCAACAATTTTCTGATTATTTTAATTAATTAATACTTGTTAAGTTTTTATTTTTCTTTTCATTTATTGTTTAATTAACAAAAAAAAATGGTATCTATTTATGGTGCACTAAAGTTATCTTTGCTATATTTTATGTTGAACTGTTTTGAACTTCAAGGTCTCTTACTGGGATAACTCAAAATTTAGCTGAAATTAATTATTTTTTGGTTTAAGTCCCTAAAGGTAGATATAGGGATTTTTGAACTAAAAGCTATTACCTTAGGATTCTACACTTTGCCATGCAGGAAAAGAGATTAACTAAGTGCTTTCTATGAGAAATTTAAGATTTAACATTTTTTTAAATCTCCGATTTATCCATTCTTCCTTTCAACAAAAGAGATTTTTCATCCTTTATGTAATTTTTAATATTTCATAGATGTTTATCACTTTAATTTTTGTAAACTTGCAAAGATTACCTCAAATAAATGGCTTCAAAAATAGGACTTTACCTGTATGTGTTTAAGGAGAGAAGTAATTATAGTTAAAATACTTAACTAAATGAGTTCTATCAAAAATTGGAGAAGTATTTTAGAAAGAATTTACTAACTGACAAATATAAAATATGCCACCCTGAAAATTTTCACATGTAGTATTGGTGTAAAATATGTTTGCAAATAAACCAAAAAAGGGTGGCTAACTTTTCATATGGTTATGAAAAATCTATGTGATGTTTGGGTGGAGATTAGTGCTCAATTATTTCTCAGAGTGCTAAAATCTAAATTTTTGCCAACCAAAAGTTGTTTTTTTTTTTGAGACAGAGTCTTGCTCTGTTGCCCAGGCTGGAGTGCAGTGGTGAGATCTCGGTTTATTGCCACCTCCGCCTCCCAAGTTAAAGTGATTCTCCTGCCTCAGCCTCTTTGGTAGCTGGGATTACAGGCACATGCAACCATGCCCAGCTAATTTTTGTAGTTTTAGTAGAAATGGGGTTTCACCACGTTGGTCAGGCTGGTCTCCAACTCATGACCTGGTGATCTTCCTGCCTTGACCTACCAAAGTGCTGGTATTAAAGGCATGAGCCACCATGCCCAGCCTTGAAAGTCTTTAAATCAGATATTTATTACTTAAAACTGAAATGTATTTACTAACTTCTCCTAGATGCTCTGATTAAGCTTGGTCTTCAATGACTGATGTACATTGGCTTACACTAAAGTTATTAACCTGAGAATCTTCCCAGCAAGTCCTTCTCTTTCCTGTTGTTGCATTCTGTAAAGTTTGAACAAATGTTTCTTTCTTCAGTGTTATTTATCTAAAAACAAGTCCAGGAGTAGAAAGTACTCCTGATGTTCCTTTCTCAGCTGGATAAACCAGTCCTCTCTGAACAAGGAAATAAATACTTCTCTTCAACTTTCAGAAACAACTGAATGACAACCTTCTAGTCATCTATTACTGAGAAGCTTATATGTGGCTTGAAGACACAGATTGTACCTTATTATTCTATATGGCCCTCTACCTAGTACTTTGCTTGAAATATAAGTGATACTAAACGAATGTCACTTTAACACATAAGATAATAAATGAATGAGCAGATATAGACCTTTTAAAAACGTATATGACATTTTGCATGCTCCTTATACAGTCACAAAGTATACATAAAAAGATGCAATTAGAATTTGTGTTAATGAGAATTTAAAATATTGTGATGTAGAAAATGCCTATAGATTTTATTTACAGACAAGATACTATAAATTTCCCTTCCTCTATTTTTACCTCTAAAAATTTCCATGATTTCAAAGCTGTTGAGTTCATTGAATTGTTAACGCTTCCTAGGAGGAGTGCATTCTCTGCAAAAAACACTCCAGCTCTGTGGTTTCAAATATGAAGTTTATTTGCTTGTTTTTAAACATTTATTAGAGAACGATGTGAGTAATTTTAGTCAGGAATGTGCTGTTATTTTAAAATTTAAAATGATTGTCATTTAAGTCTTTTCAATATCCCATTGTAATGTTTCCCAGGTGACATTTTAGTGGTGGTGCACAGATCTAGAACATTTGTCTGAAGATAAATAATTGTGGAACAGAGTTTAACAATGATTCAAAGCTAGGAAAATGCAAAACATTTATCTTGATATATCTGAGGAAGTCCCTCCTCTGGACACCTTTTACACCTATTCCTACGGAAAAATTAGCTTCAATGAAACGAGTTTTTCATTCTGTGAGGTCTTTGGGATGAATTCCTCAAGTGAAATGAGGCTCTCAGTTATATGAAGTTCTGGTGCACAGTAAGACCTTGTGTGTTTTCCTGCCTTAAGTATCAGTGAAGACACTTTGTTGCAGAGTTTAGGCAACTTACTCAAAACACTCAGAAAAAGTGAGTGAAAGAGTCTAGAACACGGTTATCCTAATAATCAATCCAGGAATGTTTCTATCACATCACTTCTAATCCTAAATCTAAAACTAAAATCTAACAATAGCAACCACAATAACCAAGAGAAATAATGTGAAATGGTATCGTGTAAGGTGAATTTGTAATGACATTTATATTTTATTATTCTTATGATAACTAACGCATATTGAATAGTTCCTAATACTGTGCTAAGTATTTTACCTGCGTTTTATTACTTTATCTTTACAGGAACCCTCAGCAATGAGTATTAATACTATCTTTACAAGTGATAAAAATGGGACTTTAAAAAAGTTCGATAACTTTCTAGCTGTTAGATGTCCTAACTAGATCTGATGACTTCACAGCATGTTCTTTTTTTTTTTTTTTTATAAAAAGAATGAAAGAGAGAAAGAAAAAGGAAGAGATTTTAGAAAAAGAGAGAAAAGGAGAAAGAAACAGCAAAAGAAAGAAAGAATGAAAGAGAGAAAGAAAGAGGAAGAAAAAGAGGGAGAGAGAATGGGATTCTTGTTTTATTGCCCAGGCTAGAATACAGTCTAAAAATGGGTATTAAAAACCTCTTTTATGCCAATAATTGTGTTTAACAATGGAG